>MU720682.1:7291-136817 GCA_026770625.1 Nicotiana glauca
TCTTGCATCCAAAGGGTAGAAATCATGACTTAGGACTTTACTTTTTAATCAAACTAGAAATCCTGCCTATAGGGGCTCTAATACTGATTTAATCACATAGAGACCATGCTTATAGGATTTAACGCTTAACTCACCTAGAAAGCATGTTTATAGGATTTAATCCTCATATTCTGTAACTATGCATCACGAGTGTAAATTCCCTGAAATTGATAGATATCATGCCTATAGGATATGCATATTCATTAGGCAAATTTAGGAAGCATCTTTTCACAAGTTCATTAACAAGTGCTAAAAACATAGATATTATGCCTATAGGATTTTTGCATCAAACTCGTTGACTCTTTAAAAGCAGTAATAACTGGTCAATTGGTTCCTAAATGCCTAACTTAGTAACGTTTTCAAAACTTTAACCTGTGATAAAACTCTTTTAAACCAGTGTGCATTTGTCCCAAAAATCGAGTTTTCTTCAAATTTGCATATCTTTTTTAACGCAATTTCTCTAATATTCTGCCTAAATGCATTTCTTTTCAAACCGATCCCTGAACTCGTTGTTTAAATCAATTCCGCAATTTCCTCTTTAAAGTTTGTCTCTTCTGGATTTCAATAATTACTCTTTCTACATGTGCAATTAAAACAGTCCTCCGACCCCCTTTTTTGAAATTTATTTGTTGTCCTAAGTCTGCAGTCCCCCTTTTTTTTTTTTTTTAAAACACCTCTGCATTAGTTACCTTCTAAAAATCAGTGCTTTTCTTTAAATACTTTAATATCCGACAACTGTATCCAAGTTGCCTATACTTTAATACTTTCTGTCTAAATATATGTGTTGAACTAGTCCGCTCGCTTCGTAATTTTAATCTAAGACCTAAATCAGTATTTGCTAAGGCGTGCTAAACCAAATTATTGTTTGACTTCTGGGGTTAATTTGAGCCTTGTATGATTGTTTGTTCTCCCATTTTACTTGCTACTTGTTTTGAATGTCGCAACTAGAATTTTATCCTTTAAAACTACATAGAGGCCACATCCCCTTCTACATAGAGGCCACATCCCTTTCTTCCATTTTAGGATTAAAAGTCCTAACACCCTGGGACTGATAGTTTGGGACGAGTAATAGCATGCAGTAGGTAAACGATACCATTCCGCGCTTTAATACCTAAACGGGTGGGAAGGATAGACATGGAGATGATGATTACACGATAACACTTCGCGTACAATTGAGTACCAGTGTTGTGCGAATGATCCATGTATTGTATAGACCTAGGACCCCTCTCCATCTTTATTAGTTGTTATTTTCAGATTTTTTTCAAAAAGCTGTCCAAAACTTTTTTCGAACTTCCATATCTTGTTTATTTCCTTAAGTTATTTGCATTATTTATTTGATCTCTCCCTCATTGCATATCTCTCCTTAATTTACAAAATTGTTATCCTTTAGTTTCAGCATCTTTAAATCCTTTTCGCACTCCTATTTGTAACAATTTTCCCATATTTGCAATGCTTCCTTGTTAATTTGTTTACATTTGCATTAAAGTCACAATCGTAGCATGGACGGGAACCACACTAGTGGATCTTGAGGGGTGCCTAATACCTTCCCCTCTAGATAATTTCAAGCCCTTACCCAAACTCTCATTTTCATCTTTAATTTTCTCTAAAAAGTGTCCTAATGCACTATAATTATTAGGTGGCGACTCTTCAAACTCTAAAAAAAACCCAATTCCCAAAGCGGGAAAAGATTTGTCTTCCCGAATGTCGGGAACCCGATTTCGCCCTAGGAAAAAGGGGGCGTCGACAGCATGGCGACTCTGCTGGGGATTTCTTTAGCCTTTTACCATTGCATGCTAGACGTGACTTTATTGATTTCTTTTATTGCTTTTATTTAATGTCTCTATTTGAAACTGACTTGTTTCTTTTGTTTCTTTTAAATACTTTCATTTACTGTTTTTCCGTCAATGTTATTGTAATTTTTGAGCAATCATTGTAAACTTTATGAACGTGAAAATACATGTCAATATGTTTCATTCTTGTAAATTGCATTTTTCAACATCATATTCCACTCGTGCCAAACAAATACTATAGCAAGCCTTATAATGAGTAGTTGCGCACTTCCAATACTATCACCCCCTAAATTTGACAAAGGCGTATTTGCGGTAAAACCAGTCGATCAACGGTATAGTCGATGGTTCCGTGCCTTTCCCTCTTGAGTTGTCCGCTCAAGGGTACCAGTCTAGCACTTCAAGATAGAAACCTTACTCCGTTAAACTGTACATGCATCATGGTCAAACCTAGCCGAGTTAGTTATGTTGTCCACATAATGACTCATTAAGATAGCCTTGTCCAATGTCCACCGGGTTTGCTTGAAACCTAAACGGACACCTCCACGTTCTGTGCATTTATTTGGAGAACTTAAGTGCTTTGCTATGCTAATTATTGATTTAAATAGTCGAGTCTGGTGGGGGTAAGGGCCTAACACTCTATTTTGTAGAAAATGAGGCACGATATCCCCAGATTTGGCATGGTAACCAACATTCATCCAAGGCTACTGAATTGGTGGAACGACCTCCATTCTAGTGATCAAACACTCATCCGCAAGTACCTAGGGAATCTGCCTTCTCTTCTAGAGATTCAACCTAACAACAGAATCATAGAGGCTGCAACATTGTTCTGGGATAGCGACAAATCTGTGTTCCGCTTTGGTGATCTAGAGATGACTCATTTACTTGAAGAGATATGGGGTCTAGCTGGAATTCCTTGGGAGACTCCGGGTTTGCTTATGCCAGAAAATCGCAAAGGAAGGGGTTTCCTTAAAATGATGGGGTTGAAGAAAAACCCAGACTTAACCTGTTTGAAAGACTCTTACATCCCGTTTGACTATTTATACGAAAGGTACGGCCATAACAAGTCATACCGCACCTATTCAGACGAATTTGCTATCACCTCATTGGGGCATGTCCATAGAAGGGTCTTTGTTTTCATGTTTTGCTTTTTGGGGATAATCATATTACCTATGAAGAAGGCTAGGATCCACACCAGACTAGCCATGGTAACCAAAACTTTTATGGAAGGGATTGGTGGGCAAACTTTCAGCATAGTGCCCATGCTCGTCGCCGAGATATACCGCGCCTTGAACAAGTGTCAACAACAAGGTAGTCATTTTGAGGGTTGCAATTTGTTGCTTCAGCTGTGGCTCATGGAACACCTCCAGAAATGAGAATACTGACAGGAGATCCTACGCAGAGATTGGGATGGTCATATCGCCTTCCATTAGCCGAGGCATATGAATTATACGCCAAAGATGTTCGCTCAGCCGAAAGACGCCAGAGGGTGGGTAGAATTATTCGAAAATCTGAAAGAAGACCAGGTGCAATGGATGTTTGAGTGGTTCCCTACGGATGAATTCATTGTCCGATCCCGAGATGCACCATTTCTCATACTGATTGGGTTAAGAGGGACTTATCCCTACGTTCCTCTCCGAGCCATGAGGTAAGCTGGAAGAAAACAAATCATACCAAGGGTTGATAAAAACAAGTCACCTCAGGGCTGATTTTCAAGACGATAATAGCCCCCACAGGTGCCAAGCTCAGTATTTGTGGCATTGCAAAATCGTTTTGGGGAAATAATCCATTGAGCCAAATAGATACCACGCCGGTTATGTGCCGCATTATTTGGGTTGGTTAGAAGACAATGGCATGGGTCAGCCAAGATTCGTTCGAGGTCACAGAATTATTGAATAGCATGTTGAAACACAGGCTAAGTATAATCAACTGCACAAGAGAATCCGAGAGTGTGAAAGTGAGCATCAGGAAATACAAGAAGCCTATCAGAAATTGATCGAGGAGTGGAAAGAAGTGTTTGTCAGTGCCAACAATCAGTTAGGATATTCGTAGTGGGGTCTAGTAGAGCTGGAAGGGAAGTTTATCAAGAGGATCGAAGACTGCCAAAATGCTAAAGGAAATGCAGGCGGACATCTGGCCCGAGCCTACTTACTGCTAGGACTACGTGAGTTGGTGGCGCTGTTCGAGGGAGACAAGACTGCCAAATCTGGGGAGGGTCCTTCTGGGACCAAGTACTTAGGGGTCCTTTATTTTGCTTTAATGATGTAATAAGGCCAATGGCCACTAGTGACATTTACTTTCTGTTATTTAGAGTCGTTTTGGATTCATCTTATTTTTATTAATAAAATGAGGCATTTAGAATTATAAGTTCTCCAAAAATTTTTGTCGCTAGGCCTACCTCGGGCACAACGAGGCACCAAAATTAGGATGCGATTTATATTCCCGCACAATGTGTTTAAATGCTGCAATATTTTTCCTCAAAACTCGCACTAACTTGTTACCTTTTTTTGTTTTTCTTTTATTTGTTATTCCCTTCCCCAAAGGTTAGTTCGTGCATTCTGGCACAATCAGCATATTCCACAAGATCCAAGGGCCTTCCACCTCCTCCTCCTCCGAGTCCTGTCTGGAACAAGAACAAAGGAAGAATGGAAAACACAAGTGCTAGAAAGGAGATTGAAAGGGAGGAAACTTCTCAGGGTACCCTGATTGCAAAGGGAACTGCTGCTCATCTTGAGCAGAAATTGTTGAAATTCCAGGAAGAGTTGGACCAAGTTCGGAACTTGGAAAGCCTATCATTCTCTCTTGCTGCTCCTGATGTCAACACCCAAAACCCGGTACCTCCACAAAACACCCCACAACCACAAATACAACCCACTCACTGTAACACATTCCACACTCTAAATAACACTCCACTACTCATTCCCGAGCCACTGAACACCAAAAATGACCATCTCTACAACACTCCTATTTTTGTGGATACTGTACCCTACTACACCCAACCAATCTCAAATGCACCTGAGTCTGATGACAAGGACTCCCTCATTAGGAACTTAGCAGCAGAGCTCAAGAAATTAACCAGCCAAGTTCAGGACGTGGAAGGTAACAAAGGCATTGAAGGATTGAATTACGAGGACTTGTGCATTCAACCAATCTCGAAATGTTTGACGGAACAGGAGATCCCAGAGTCCACCTGAGAACCTATTGCGATAAGCTAGTGGGGGTCGGAAGAGATGAGAAGATCCGTATGAAGCTCTTCATGAGGAGCTTAAAGGGGGATGCACTATCCTGGTACATCAGTCAAGACCCCAAGAAATGGACGAGTTGGGTAGGTATGGCATCAGACTTCATGGATAGATTCCGCTTTAATACAGATAACGCACCAGATGTATTCTACATACAAAATTTGAAGAAGAAACCCACCGAAATATTCCGCGGGATGCTACTCGTTGGAGGTCAGAAGCTGCAAAGGTCAGGTCGGCCCTAGAAGAAGAGCAAATGAATAGATTCTTCATCCGGGCTCAGGATCCCCAATATTACGAGAGGTTGATGTTGATCGAGGGCCAAAAGTTTTCTGATATCATCAAACTCGGAGAAAGAATCGAAGAGGGCATCAAGAATGGTATGGTTACAAATCTTGAAGCATTGCAAGCCAACAATAAGGCTTTACAAACTGGTGGCACGTCCAAGAAGAAAGATGTGAGTGCCGTGATAGTGGCACAGGGAGACAAATCACCACCAAAGTACCACACTTACCCATCACCTCCACTTACATATCAGCCTATCCCAAATTACCAAGCATCTTCACCCTCTTATCCACCTCCCGTTTACCAGTCCTCTCCACCTCTCACATATCAACCCACCTCGCCCAAACACTTTCAACCAGCACCTGTTTACCAAGCTTATAACGCTCAACCCTCTCACTACCAATCACCACCCACCCGTCAAAATTTTCCAAGACCCAGACCAAATTTTGACCGTAAACCTCTCAGACAATACACAGCCATCGCAGAACATATTCACCAACTATATGAAAGACTTAAAGCTGCTGGTTACGTCACCCCCATCCCAGCCAAGCTCCAGAAAATCCCTCCCAGTGGGTCAACCCCAACAAGATCTGTGTGTACCACTCCGACATGAAGGGACACACCCTTGACGAGTGCCGTTCGTTGAAAGATAAGATTCGGACCCTGATCGATAATAAGGTCATTGTAGTAAAGGAGCTCGCTCCTAATGTTCGTAACAACCCCTTGCCTGACCACAAAGGAGGAGACATTCATATGATCGAGATCGAGGATGATTGGGACCCCAAAGGGTCAATAGGTTTGATTGCTGAAGGGGATGAACCAAAGAAGCCGGCAATTAACCTTAACCCAATTGTTGTGCAGAATCAGCCCTCCATGGACGATGAGGTAAATATGTCTATACCTCTTGAATTTGAAGTGCCTCTTTCTGCAAAGGCGTCTGGGCCGATTGAAGTTGAATTTGGAGTTCTAAAGGCACCTACACCCTTTGAAGTTGATGTGTTACCACCAAGGGTGCCTATTCCGGTGGAAATGACTGACATGACATCATTCCACTCAAATGCCATACCATGGGATCACACTGCCAAAGCTAGGAGGAAAGGAAAGACAAAAACAGGAGAAATGATTACCGCACAAGGAATGACTAGAAGAGGGAGGGTCTACACCACAGAGCACCTAGCTGAGTCCGGTAAGCAAGCCCCGGGACGTCCCATTGTGATAGGACCCGACGATCTTTGGAGGAAAATACAGGCTAAGGAATATTCGGTCACTGAACAGTTGAACAAAACACCGGCACAGATATCTATCCTGGCTCTTCTGCAAAGTTCAAACGCTCACAAGAATGCCTTAATGAAGATACAGAGCGAAGCCTACGTGCCCAGCAATATAACCGGGGGTGAGATGGCGAATATGGTGGGGAAAGTACTAGAAAGCCACAAAATAACCTTCCACAAAGACGAATTGCCGCCAGAGGGTTTGGGTCATAACAAGGCATTACACATCACCGTGCAATGCGAAGATTACTTCATCACCAGAGTCCTGATCGATGGAGGATCCAGCCTCAACATATGTCCACTTGTAACTCTCAGAACTTTGGGAAAAGGCCTACACGAGATCAAAGACGGGGCTATCAATGTCAAAGCCTATGATGGGTCCCAGAGATCTACTATTAGAGAAATCAGCCTGTGCTTGCAAATGGGACCAACATGGTTCGACATCGACTTCCAAGTGATAGACGTCCCGACATCCTACAACTTGCTGTTAGGATGCCCCTGGATCCATGCTGCCGGAGTTATAGCATCGACCCTGCATCAGGCGGTAAAGTTCGAATGGAATCACCAAGAAGTGATCATTCAAGGCGATAGTAGTAATCCCATATATAGTCGCCAGACCATCCCAATGATCGGAGGCAAAAAGAGAATAGGCGGAGAAACATACCACCACATCGAAAGGGTCAACGTTGTGGACAAGGACAAGTGGTGGGATAACAAGATCGAAAGTATCCTGAATTGGTGCAGGTACGAGCCTGGAAAGGGGATCGCTAAAAATCTTCAGGGGATCACTAAATCCATCAAACTGAAGAAGCATGGAACTACCTTTGGCTTAGGGTATGATTATACTTGGAAAGAATTACAGAACTGATCGCCACCATGGCGCGGCCCCTACTATCCATTGGAGTTTCCGATACCTAGCCTGGAGCAGACCTTTCAGCCAGCAGATACTATATATGGGTTCTAAGAGGACGAAACATTGGAAGCCATGAAGAATTTGTTCCTAGAGGATGGTGATATGGACTGTTGTGTTCTTTTTGAGGAGGAGGGGGAGGAAGGCCCTTCCATACAAGCTACGAACAGAGGAGACCGCCTCGGCAATTGGTCAATTAGGACCGTCAGGGCTCAGAAGGCTTCGGGGTAGCAAGGCTAAACAAAAGCACCATGCATCTCATTTTATTTTATTTTACTAGTTGATTTTCTTTCCGCGTTGTCTTTAATTTTGAAAAGAGCTCCGATGTTTCAAAAAATTATGAATTTGATCAAAATCATTTCAGTTTATCATATATCTCGCTCTTATTATCTTTTCTATCATTTACTATATTTTATACAACATTACTATTACTTATCTTGACAATGAACCAACGACTGTGATTTGCAATGATACTGCGCAACAGAAGGACATAGACTCAGAAGAAGATGAAATACCTGAAGAGGTCGTCAGAGATCTTGAGAATTTTGAGAATAGACCTAAGTCCAACCTGGAGGAAACTGAGGTCATTAATTAGGGAGATACAGACAATGTCAAACAAACTCGCATCAACGTTCACTTGTCGCCATCAGAGAAGAAAGAATATACGAAATTCTTAAAAGAATATAAGGACGTATTCGCCTGGTCGTATGATAATATGACCGGTCTCAGCACGGCCATTGTAGCTCATAAGTTGCCAATAGATCCAACCTGTCCACCGGTAAAGCAGAAGCTCAGGAAATTCAAGCCCGGCATGAGTTTGAAAATCAAAGAAGAGGTTACTAAGCAAGTCAAAGCTAAGGTTCTCAAGGTGGTAGAATATCCGACATGGTTAGCCAACATCGTGCCGGTACCAAAAAAGGACGGGAAGGTTAGAATCTGTGTCGACTACCGGGATCTCAACTGGGCCAGTCCCAAAGTTGACTTCCCCTTGCCAAACATACATATTCTTATCGACAACTGCGCCAAGCATGAGTTGCAGTCTTTTGTTGATTGTTTCGCTGGGTATCATCAGATATGGATGAATGAGGAAGATGAAGAGAAAATAGCTTTCATGACGTCGTGGGGGATGTATTGTTACAAAATGATGCCATTTGGGTTGAAGAATGCTGGCGCCACCTACATGAGGGACATGACTACCATTTTTCACGACATGATACACAAGGAGATCAAGGTATATATGGACGATGTCATCATCAAATCTAAGAAAGCCATTGATCATATGGAAGATCTGAGAAAGTTCTTCAACAGACTGAGAAGGTATAATCTGAATCTAAATCCCGCCAAGTGTGCATTCGGGGTTCCTGCCGGAAAACTACCGGGTTTCATCGTGAGCCGTCGAGGGATAGAATTGGACCCGTCAAAGGTCAAAGCCATTCAAGAATTTCCATCGCCAAAGAATAAGAAGGACGTGATGGGTTTCTTGGGAAGACTAAACTATATCAGCTAGTTCATAACCCAGTCCATAGTCATTTGTGAACCCATCTTTAAAATGTTGAAGAAAGACGCTGTTACTAGATGGACCGACGATTGTCAGAAAGCCTTCGAAAGAATCAAGGAATACCGGTGAACGCCGCCAGTATTGGTTCCTCCCAATCCAGGAAGACCTCTACTTCTTTAACTTGCGGTATTGGATGGAGCGTTCGGTTGTGTTCTGGGACAACATGATGAAACAGGAAGAAAGGAGCAAGCCATCTATTATCTCAGCAAGAAGTTCACCCCGTACGAGGCCCGGTATTCTCTATTAGAGCGCACTTGTTGTGCTCTGACTTGGGTAGCTCAGAAATTGAGGCATTATTTATGTGCCTACAATACTTATCTCATATCCAAGATGGACCCGCTGAAGTATATTTTCTAGAAGCCCATGCCCAATGGCAAGCTCGCCAAGTGGCAAATCTTGTTGAGTGAATTCGACATTGTTTACATGACTCAGAATCACCTTTCTTTCCGTATTGAATCCCATTGAAGGAGAATACGAACCATTGAAAATGTATTTTCCTAACGAAGAAGTGTCCTGTGTAGGAGAAGACATTGCAGAATCCTACGATGGTTGGAGGTTGTTTTTCGACGGAGCCGCAAATTTCAAAGGAGTTGGCATAGGGGCAGTTCTAGTATAAGAAACCGGGCAGCATTACCCGGTGTCCGCCAAGCTCAGGTTTCCTTGCACAAACAATATGGCGGAATACGAAGCTTGCATCCTGGGGCTTAAAATGGCCATTGACATGAACATTCAAGAGTTTCTAGTGATCGGGGACTCAGACATGCTCATACATCAAGTTCGAGAAGAATGGGCAACCAAAAACTCCAAAATACTTCCCTATTTGCATCACATACAGGAGTTAAGGAAAAGATTCACAAAGACGGAATTTCAGCATGTCCCAAGAACTCTACATCCTACAGGCCTCAGATGAATGGAGCTGTAGAGGCGGCCAACAAGAATATCAAGAAGATACTAAGGAAAATGGTCAAAAGTCACAAACAATGGCATGAGAAGTTAGCATTTGCTTTGCTGGGATACCGCACCACGGTCCGCACATCAACCGGGGCAACTCCCTACATGCAGTTTATGGTACAGAGGCCGTCATTCCCGCCGAGGTAGAAATTCCTTCCCTAAGGATCATACAAGAAACAGAGTTGGACGACGCAGAATGGGTAAAAGGTCGCTACGAGTAATTAGCCCTTACAGATGGAAAAAGGATGAATGCAGTTTGCCACGGTCAGTTGTATCAGAACAGAATGTCCAGAGCCTTCAACAAGAGAGTTAAGCCAAGGAAGTTTACACCGGGGCAGCTGGTGTTGAAGAAAATATTCCCGCATCAAGATGAAGCCAAGGGGAAATTCTCTCCCAACTGGCAAGGTCCGTACATGGTTCACCGGGTTCTAACTGGAGTAGCCCTTATCCTTGCAGAAATAGACGGAGAAGTCTGGCCGAAGACAATCAATTCAGATGTAGAAAAACGATACTATGGGTAATCTTATGATTTCTTTATGATGTAATTTGAACTACGCCTGACCTGATTCCCGTTTAAGAGGGGATAAGTAGGCAGCCCTATGGGTTCGATCACAATTTAATAAAAATCTCATTTTCCCCCTGCTATTGTAACTGGGGTAGAATTTTGAGGAGGACCCTCAAAATTTCGAAGTTGATTTTTCAACGTTCAGCGCAGCCGTTAGAAGTGCCAGCCTAACAAACTGGGGTAGAATTTTGAGGAGGACCCTCAAAATTCCGAAGCAAGAGAGGTTGCAATGCTTTGAACCACGTAGCAATCGTTGATTCATTTTAAATAAAACTATTTTCTACTTACGTTATATTTGTTAAATCATGCATAACTATGATGGCTGCTATTTAGCAATGCTACCCCAATGATGCACGCAACTCCGAAAGCCACGGGAAAACAAACTAACCTTTTCCCTTTACGAAACTCACGATTTTCTTTGGATGCAGGCACCCAAGTCACAAAGTTACCAAACATGTTACGCAATGATATTGAACTGTCGTGCCTATTCGCATTTGCTATCCGCATGCAATGGCCCCAGCAGCCGCAATATCACGATCAGCTATCAGCTAAGAATTTTCTCTTACTATTTTCTTTTATCTTATTGCATAAGTCTACCTTTCTGCCTTCCGAGACTAAGTGTTGTCTCCATCTGTATTGCATAAGGCTACCTTTCTGCCTTCCGAGACTAAGTATTGTCTCCATCTACATTTCCTGTGTTGCATAAGGCTACCTTTCTGCCTTCCGAGATTAAGCATTATCTCCATCTGCATTGCATAAGGCTACCTTTCTGCCTTCCGAGACTAAACGTTGTCTCCATCTGCATTTCCTGCGTTACATAAGGCTACCTTTCTGCTTTCTGAGACTAAGCGTTTTCTCCATCTACATTTTCTGCATTGCATAAGGCTACCTTTCTGCCTTTCGAGACTAAGCGTTGTGTCCATCCTACATCATTTGCATAAGGCTACCTTTCTGCCTTCCGAGGTTAAGCTCTACCTCTGCTTGCATGGCTGAAATATTGCCACCTTATCTTTCTTGCATGGCTGAAATATCGCCACCTTTACCTACATCTTGCATGACTGAAATATCGCCATTTTTACTTACGTCTTGCAATCGGCTGAAATATCGCCAAACTACTATTTAAATTCTCTATCAGCTGAAACATTGCCATTTTACTTTACACATCGACTGAAACATTGCCTGTTCTATTCAAATTTTTGTCGGCTGAAATATCACCATTTACGTTCGTGCATCGGCTGAAATATCGTCAAACCATTATTTAAATTCTCTGTCGGCTAAAATATTGCCATTTACATTTCTCTGTCGGCTGAAATATCACCATTTTACCTTACACATCGGCTGAAACATCACATGTTTTATTCAAATTTCCGTCGGCTGAAATATCGCCATTTATGCTTTTGCATCGGCTGAAATACCACCAAATCTTGCATTTCATGGGCTGAAATATCGCCAAACTATCCAAAGGCATCATCGTTTGGAGGCATCATCTTCATAGCCCGAGAACACCATGCCATGGCCCGAGGATCCCACTTTATATCTTGCACATCATTATTCAAAGGCATCATGGTTCAGAGGCACCATTATCATAGCCCAAGAACATTATTTCATAGCTTGCGAATCCTTTAATTTTGCGCTTTATGGCCCAGGACATCATTGTCTGAGGACGTCATCCTAACCGTCCAAGGACAACATTCATGGTCCAACGGGAACTTGTATCATGTTTAAGTTTACGCACGATATATGCCTATATTGCTCATTTGCAGGTATACCGGCTAGCAACGACCATCTCAGCAGGAGCGATCCCACTCCGGCTCCCGCAGCCTATCAACTTCAAAACACCTATTTCTTCCCCCAAGCGTTGTGTCAATCCTTTCAAATCTCCATCGGCATGTTCCGTCAATGGTTCTTGAACTACATACAGCATGATTCCTGAAAAACCAGGGATGTGTAGGCAGCTCAGAAGCCAGAGCTCGGTCAAAATTCTTTTCAATCGCCGATCCGGTCAAAATTGGCCATCTTGTCTTTACCCGACAACTCTTTCATCCTCCTCGGGTAAAGAGGAGCAGCTGTAGATACCCAATTTTTCCTTATGTATTTTTATACCCAAAAATACTTTCAAAATAGCATATATAAGTACACCAAAGGGTTTTGGCATTTTTAATGATTTTTAAACCAATTTATTGCCTATTTTTATACCATAAATCCGATAATTATTCCCAAAACTATCATTTTGGTGGACAATTTATTTTTATTCTCATATTTACATCAAAGTATAGCTAACATGATTTTTGCATATTTTTACAAATTCGTTTGGTATTTTTAAAACTAAATTGCATATAATTGCAATACTAGCATCTTTTAGATTTTATAATATTTTATAATTATAAAATTGGTTCCAGTATTTTTAAATTAATATTTATATATAATTAACTAATTCAGTACCTTTAATTTAATTTCAAAATCATTTCTATCATTTTTATAAAATAAAAGGTAAAAAATGGCTATTTAAGTTTTGGCCTCATTTCATTTCAATTATAACCCCAATTCCATTTCAATTTTAGCCTGAAATCAACCCAATTTCAAACCCAACTGGATCGGCCCCAATTCCAATTTTAACCCGACCCCCGATCCAACTATTTAACCCACACGAATTTCTTTTAATCCTGGCCGTTGATCCTTTTGATCAAAGGCCACGATCACTCCTTTCCTTTTAAACTCACCTAACCCAACCCTAACCCCTTATTTCTCTCTAAAAGCTGCCTCTGAAATCCCTCGTCTATCTCGAATCCTCTCGACCTCTGAAACCCTACCTCCCTCTCTGGCCCAAAAGCCACCGGAATCCATGGCTAATCTAGTCATGGACAACCTCTACTCACCCCCTCCTGCTCCTATACGTGTGCTCTTGGAAGATTCGAGGCTAGACCTCGAAGGTCCTCATCCAGACCTTGGCCGATTCGAGTCTCTTTGGCATTTCCGGCCTTGCTCCGACGTGTCAGAGCATAAGGAGCCTATTTCTACCATCTCCGGCTCAAGACCAGACTTTCTTCCAAGACTTTTCATTTCTAGGGTTTCTCTGAAACCCCAAAGCTATTCGAGGTTTTTCTCTGGTTGTCTTCTTAGATGTATGCTATATTTGTGCTCTAATGGAGTTTTAAAACGTTTTTCCCAATTTTCCTTTCAAAATTTATTTGTTTCCGATTTAGGGTTTCTGAAGAAATCTTAAGACATTTTCTGACTTTTCTTTTTCTTCTTTTCTTTGTGTGAATCTGTCTATGCCATGTTCATATGTTCTTTTCTCGCGTGTTTGCTCATGTGTTCTTGTATTTGTCGTATTATGCATGTTCTTCTATTTGTGCTCTGTTCTTTCTTCTACCTATTTCTATAACATGCTTTTACATGTCTATCTTATGAGTCCCTTTACTGTATTTTTACTGAGTTTTTAATCCCTTGTTTGCCTTTACTGGACTTTCGTTTTGAGTTCTAAGCATGTTTCATCTACTGTTTTCCTAAGCTTATATCGCCTCTTCTGTTCTGAACTAGTTTGAGTGGCAAGCTTTGCTTAAACGTGTTCTCTGTGCTTCAAATTGGTTTCTACATTCCATTTTCCTTGAACCTGATATGCTATTTGTTTATTTTCTCATAAGTCTCTGAAAAAAGACTACTGGGCCTGTTCTAGTTGTTGTCTTCTCGTCTATACATCTGATTCGAGTCGGAAACCCTAGTATTTGGGGGTTTTTGGGCAGGCTTAACTTTGTGTTTGGGCTAGGGTTCTATTCAGGACCCTTGACTCTCTCAGACTCATTCCGAGTCTACAAAATGAACTCGACCTCTTTGTTATGACTCTGAATTTTTTCTACACTAGTCTCTCTCTTGTTTTACATGTCTGTATGCTTTATATATGATAAACTTTTCTTTCAAAAGGCCTTTTGCTAACTTGTGATTGATTCCGAATTCCTTTTTATAAGGTTTGATTGAGTGTTACTGATTTTCTCTAAATTAAACCGCTCTCCACCTTTCCTGGTTGGATTCATGCATACCAAACCTCAACTCCTGATTTTACTGGCTGTTGATTGATTGTCTTTCCTTGTTTTTGCCCAAACCGTGTAGTACTAGGCTCTTTCCTTAAATAATGTCTCTGTGTATTTACCCCTATTATGTTACTCTGGAAAAGGGTTTTTAGTTATTTTCTTTCCTTAATTACCTTATACCTGTTTGAAATCAAATCCCCTGACTGAAGGAAAATCATTGAGATTGATTTTCAAAGTTATTTCTTACCTCTTCCTACTTGTTTTATGCACTATAAAAGGTTGCTACCCTTCTGCATTTGAAGACACTTCTTTTCTGCACTTGAGACCTCACAATTGAACAGACTCTCGAATGCACTCTTATACACATAGCTCTGCTTTCTACTCTCTTCTTCTCTCTACTTCTATTCTTTAACTTCTGAAGTACCTTTGAGTTCTCTCTGAACTTTCAAGTGTTCTGCTGAGAATTTGAGTTTGTTCCTGCTATTTGCTTGCTCTGTTGTTCTGCTTATTCTTACTTTGCAACTGGTATGTTTCTCTAAGTTTAAATAATGCTACTCGACTATGTGTTTACATTCTAATTCTGTTTGGCTTTCTTTCACTATGTTTCTGCAACTTTGCTACTACTTTTCTTATGTGAATACCCTTTCCCTTTCCCCTTTGTATGTGAGTATGGTTCAAGGCATAGCAGCACTATAATATTGTTGTCTATGACTTTGAACTGGGTTCTTTGAACCCCTAACTCAATAAATTCCCACTTCCCTTTCCCATTTTATATGTTTGAGCCCTGGGCTTGGGTCTAATAGTGTCCTAATCACTATCCAGACCTTGGTCTGACCTTCAAAAGGTCTGCTCCTAACATGTTAACTAAACAAGTGGTCAAGGGTGTGCCAGCCTACCTTATGGCTAGGTATGACCACCACCTGTCATGGCTCCCTAATTCCCTTTCACTTTGCATCTATTCCTAGCTATAAGGTCTACTCCTCTCTTGCAAGCCATGCTTTGGGACCCCTGAGCTCCCTATGAACTTGGATGCCTGAGAGATGGCTCTTCCACACTGCACTATTCTAATTCTGATGATATCCTAGGCGTAAGCAATGCCTGGAATCCCTGAGATTCCTCGGAACTTTGAAATACCTTGGATAAAGAGAAGGCTTTGGAAATCTGGATTCTGGAGTTGGTTAAATACATATTATTGGACATCAAGATTGAATTAGGCTGCTTGGATCTAGCTGTTAGCTTTTGATGTATCTTTAATTTCCAGTTTAATTTATTGAGTTGTAATAATTTTGTATGAAACTTGGGGAATATAGTAAAAGGGTGTGGGAGGGGTCTTTACTTTCTTGCATCCAAAGGGTAGAAGTCATGACTTAGAACTTTACTTTTTAATCAATCTAGAAATCCTGCCTATAGGGGCTCTAATACTAATTTAATCACATAGAGACCATGCTTATAGGATTTAACGCTTAACTCACCTAGAAAGCATGTTTATAGGATTTAATCCTCATATTCTGTAACTATGCATCACGAGTGTAAATTCCCTGAAATTGATAGATATCATGCCTATAGGATATGCATATTCATTAGGCAAATTTAGGAAGCATCTTTTCACAAGTTCATTAACAAGTGCTAAAAACATAGATATCATGCCTATAGGATTTTTGCATCAAACTCGTTGACTCTTTAAAAGCAGTAATAACTGGTCAATTGGTTCCTAAACGCCTAACTTAGTAACGTTTTAAAAACTTTAACCTGTGATAAAACTCTTTTAAACCAGTGTGTATTTGTCCCAAAAATCGAGTTTTCTTCAAATTTGCATATCTTTTTTAACACAGTTTCTCTAATATTCTGCCTAAATGCATTTCTTTTCAAAACGATCCCTGAACTCGTTGTTTAAATCAATTCTGCAATTTCCTCTTTAAAGTTTGTCTCTTGTGGATTTCAATAATCACTCTGTCTGCATGTGCAATTAAAACAGTCCTCCGACCCCCTTTTTTTTGAAATTTATATGCTGTCCTAAGTCTGCAGTCCCCCTTTTTCGTTTTTTTAAAATACTTCTGCATTAGTTACCTTCTAAAAATCAGTGCTTTTCTTTAAATACTTTAATATCCGACAACTGTATCCAAGTTGCCTAATGCATACTTTCTGTCTAAATATATGTGTTGAACTAGTCCGCTCGCTGCGTAATTTTAATCTAAGACCTAAATCAGTATTTGCTAAGGCGTGCTAAACCAAATGATTTTTTGATTTCTGGGGTTAATTTGAGCCTTGTATGATTATTTGTTCTCCCCTTTTACTTGCTACTTGTTTTGAATGTCACAACTAGAATTTTATCCTTTAAAACTCCATAGAGGCCCCATCCCTTTCTTCCCTTTTAGGATTAGAAGTCCTAACACCCCGGGGCTGATATTTTGGGACGGGTAATAGCATGCAGTAGGTAAGTGATACCATTCCGCGCTTTAATACCTAAACGGGTGGGAAGGATAGACATGGAGATGATGATTACACGATAACACTTCGCGTACAATTGAGTACCAGTGTTGTGCGAATGATCCATGTAGTGTATAGACCTAGGACCCCTCTCCCTCTTTATTAGTTGTTATTTTCAGATTTTTTTCTAAAAGCCATCCAAAACTTTTTTCAAACTTCCATCTCTTGTTTATTTCCTGAAGTTATTTGCATTATTTATTTGATCTCTCCCTCATTGCATATCTCTCCTTAATTTACAAAAATTTTATCCTTTAGTTTCAGCATCTTTAAATCCTTTTCGCATTCCTATTTGTAATAATTTTCCCATATTTGCAATGCTTGCTTGTTTATTTGTTTACATTTGCATTTAAAGTCACAATTGTAGCATGGCCGGGAACCACACTAGTGGATCTTGAGGGGTACCTAACACCTTCCCCTCTAGATAATTTCAAGCCCTTACCCAAACTCTCATTTTCATCTTTAATTTTCTCTAAAAAGTGTCCTAATGCACTATAATCATTAGGTGGCGACTCTACAAACTCTCAAAAAAAACCAATTCCCAAAGCGAGAAAAGAGTTGTCTTCCCGAATGTCGCGAACCCAATTTTGCCCTAGGAAAAAGGGGGCGTCGACAATGACGATAGTCCATATAAGTGTCAAGCTCAGCATATGTGGCACTGCAAAATCATCCTAGGAAGGATTCCATAGAACCAGACAGGTACCATGATGGTTATACTCCATACTATCCAAGCTGGTTGGAAGACGATCATAATGGGTTAAACCGAGGTTTGTTCGAGGTCACGTGATGATCGACGTAAAGGCAGAAGTACAGGTTAAGTATAACCAATTGTGCAAAAGGATTCGGGAATGCGAAAATGAGCACCGGGAAATACAAGAAGCCAATCAAAAGCTAATTGGAGAGTGGAAGGATATGGCTGTCAGCGCCAACAAACGACTGATCTATTTGGAGCGTGGCATAGTGGAGCTGGAAAAGAAGTTTCTGAAGAGGGTTGAAGAATGTCGGGTTGCTGAAGGAAATAAAGGCGGACATCTGGCTATGGCCTACTTGTTGCTAGGACTGTGCTAGTTGGGAGAAGTGTACGATAGAGCCAACATCACCGAATCTGGGGAAGGTCCTTCTGGGACCAAATAGATAGGAGTTTACCTTTTCCTTTGGAAAATATAATAAGGCCTACGACCACTAGTGACATTTTTATTACATGTTATTTAGTGTCATTTTGGGATTCATCTTATTTTTCTTATTAATAAAATGAGGCATTTAGCATTTAAGTTCTCCAAATATACTTGTCGCTAGGCCTACCTCGGGCACAACGAGGTCCCTCCCCAAAATTAGGACACACTTTATATTCCCCGCACTACGTGTTTAAATATTGCAATATCTTTTCGTATAATCCTTACTAACTTGTTACCTTTTTGTTTTTGCTTTGTTTATTCCCCTCCCCAAAGGTTAGTTCGTGAACTCTGGCAACATCAGCATATTTCACAAGATCCAGGGGCCCTCCACCTAATCCTCCTCCCAGTCCCATCAAACATAAAAGCAAAAGAAGAATGGAAGATTCAAACAACTCAGCTAAGCGAGTAGAGATCACTCGTAGTGCCATGGTCCCTAAGGAGAATGCCTTCAGATAGAACAAAAGTTACTAAAATTCCAAGAAGAGCTTGACCAAGTCCGTAATCTGGCAAGTCTGTCATTTTTCCTTACCGCTTCAGAAGTCACTCAGAATCCCGCATCTCCACAAAATATCCCAAACCATCGCGCTTCCCACCACCACTACAATACTTGCCACACTCCCAACAATACCCCGTTGCTCATCGCGGAACCACTGAACTCCACAAATGACCATGGCCACAACAACACCCCCATCTATGTGGAAACTGTGCCACACCCTACTTAACCTATCTCAAGCATACCCGAGTCCAATGATAAAGACTTCATCATCAAAAATTTGGCTGAAGAACTTACGAAGATGACCATCAGGATCCAAGGCATTAAAGATAGTAAAGGAATTGAGGGGCTAAACTATGAATATTTATGCATACAGCCCGATGTCGAACTACTCGAGGGGTACAAACCTCCGAAGTTCGAGATGTTTGATGGTACAGGGGATCCTAGGGTTCGTTTGAGGACATACTGCAACAAGCTGGTCAGAGTAGGGAAAGATGAGAGGATCCGCATGGATCTTTTCATGAGGATCCTGAAAGGAGATGCTCTGTCTTGGTACATTAGCCAAGACCTAAAGAAGTGGTCAAACTGGGTTAGTATGGCATCTGACTTCATGGACAAGTTCAGGTACAACATGGAAAATGCACTAGATGTGTTTTACATTTAGAAACTAAAGAAGAAACCCACAAAAACATTTCGCGAGTACGCCACTCGTTGGAGATAAGAGGCTGCTAAGGTTCGACCTGCTTTAGGGGAAGAACGGATGAACAAGTTTTTCGTCTGGGCTGAGGATTTGCAATACTATGAAAGACTGATATTGATCGAGAACCATAAATTTTCTGACATCATCAGGCTGGGAGAAAGGATTGAAGAGGGTATCAAAAGTGGTATGGTCACTAACTTTGAAGCTTTGCAAGCCACCAACAAGGCGCTACAGTCCGGTGGTACATCCAAGAAGAGGGACGTAAGTGCCGTAATGGTTGCAAAGAGAACCAAATCACCTGTCAAATACCAAACCTACCCGATATCTCCACTTACATATCAACCCACTCCAAATTTCCAGACACCCGCACCTTCCTACCAAGCTCCATTGCCTACCTATCAATCACCTCCACCTCCCACATACCAGCCTACTTCACCCAGATATTCCCAACCCGCACAAGTCTACCAAGCCTACACCCAACAAGCCCATTATCAATCACCTCCCCCTCGCCAAAATTTCCTTAGACCCCGACCAAACTTTGATAGTAGACCTCCCAAACAATATACTGCCATTGCCGAACCAATCGACCAGCTGTATGAAAGACTTAAAGTTGTTGGTTACGTCAGCCCTATCCCTGCCACAACCCCTGAAAACCCTTCCCAATGGATTAACCCAAATAAGACTTGTGCATACCATTCTGGCATGAAGGGACATACTATTGATGAATGCCGCTCCCTGAAGGACAATATCCAGGCTTTGATAGACTACATGATCATCGTGGTAAAGGAGCCTGCTCCGAACGTCTGCAAAAACCCTCTACCATACCACAAGGGTGGATGTGTTCATATGATTGAAATAGAAGATGACTAGGACCCCAAAGGATCAATCGGTTTGATCACGGAAGTGACAATCCAAAGAAACCAACAGTCACTCTTAATCCGATTGTAGTCCAAATTCAGCCTTCTGAAGATGCCGAGGTAAACATGTCCATACCGCTTGAGTTTGAAGCACTAGCCTCCGCAAAAACGCCAACACCAATCGAGGTCGAGTTTGGGTCCCCAAAGGCGCCAGAGCCCTTTGAAGTTGCTATATTACCTTCCAAAGTGAGGGTGCCTATTCCAATAGCAATGATAATCGTAACATTATTCCACACAAAAGCCACCATGGGACTACTCAGCCGAGGCAATAAGAAAAGGAAAAGCCAAGTTTGGGGAAACAGTTGCAGCGCAGGGTATGACAAGAACCGACAGTGTTTATACCCCAGAACACTTGGCTGAGTGAAGCAAACAGACCTCTGGTCGACAAGCCATCATTGAAACTAGACCCGGTGATCTTTGGAGAAAGATACAAGCCAAGGAATACTCGGTCATTGACCAACTGAACAAAATATCGACGCAGATCTCTATCCTGACTTTACTACAAAGTTCTGATGCATACAAAAATGCCTTGTTGAAGGTGCTGAGTGAGGCGTATGTACCTAGCAACATCACTGGAGAAGAAATGGTAAACATGGTAGTCCAAGTGTTGGAGAGTCATTAAATCACCTTCCACGAGGATGAGCTGCCACCAGAAGGATTTAGTCATAACAAGGCATTGCACATCACTGTGCAGTGCGAAGATTATTTTATCACCCGGCTCCTGGTCAATGGGGGTTCTAGTCTCAACATTTGTCCTCTGGTAACACTTAGAACATTGGGAAAAGGGCTGCATGAAATCAAGGATGGGGCTATCAACATTAAAGCTTTCGACGGTTCTCAAAGGTCTACTTTTGGGGAAATTAGCCTACGTTTGCAAATGGGGCGCACTTGGTTTGATGTTGATTTTCAAGTAATAGACGTTTCGGCATCTTACAATCTACTGTTGGGACGACCATGAATTCATGCCGCCGGGGCCGTGGCATCAACACTACATCAGACAGTGAAATTTGAATGAAATCACCAGGAGTTAATCATTCATGGTGACGGTAGCAACCCCATATATAGCCGCCAGACCATTCCAGCTATTGGAGAAAGAAGAATATTAGGTGGGGAAACTTACCACCATATCGAGTGAGTCAACGTCGTCGATAAATATAAATGGTGGGATAACAAAATTGAAAGCATACTGAATTGGAGCGGGTATTAACCTGGCAAAGGACTTGGCAAGAATCTCCAAGGAATCACTAAGCCCATCAAGCTCAGGAAGCATGGCACCACCTTCGTATTGGGGTATGAGTATACTTGGGAAGAATTAAAGAACTAGTTGCTACCCTGGCGCGGTCCTTTCTATCCGTTGGAGCAGCCTATCTGGAACAGACTTTTCAACCAGCCGAAGTCTTCTATGGGTCAGAAGAAGAGGAAGCATTAGCAGCGATGAGGAATTTGTTCCTAGAAGAGGATGATATGGACTACTGTGTCATTTTTGAGGAGGAGGGGGAGGAAGGCCCTTCTATACAGGCTATAAGGAGAGGAGTACGCCTCAACAACTGGATCTTCAAAACCACCAGAGCCCGAACAAAGCACCACGCACTATCTTGTTTTACTAGTTTATTTTTCCTTCGCATTTTACTTTTCACAAAAAAGAGCTCCAATGTTCAAAACATTTATGGAGTTTATTAAAGTATTTCAATTTTCTTGCAAATCTCACTCTTATTATTTTCTCTCATTACTTCACTCAAACAGTATTACTATTACTTATCTTGATGAACCAACGACTGTGATATGCAACGAGACAACGCAACAAACGGACATAGACTCAGAAGAAGATGATATACCGGAAGAAATTGTTAAAGAAGTTGAGAATTTTGAGAATAGACCTAAGTCCAACCTAGACGAGAGTGAGATAATCAATCTGGGGGATGTGGAAAACATCAAAGAAATGCAAATTAGTGTTCATTTGTCACCGTCTTAAAAGGAAGAGTATACGGAATTTCTAAGGGAATATGAGGACATATTCGCATGGTCATATGACGACATGACTGGTCTAAGCACATCCATTGTGGCTCACAAATTGCCGACTGATCTGGCCTATCCAATAGTGAAGCAGAAGCTCAGAAAGTTCAAGCCAGATATGAGTTTGAAAATCAAAGAAGAGGTCACTAAGCAGGTCAAAGCTAAGGTTCTCAGGGTGGTAGAGTATCCGACATGGTTAGCCAATATTGTGCCAGTACCGAAGAAGGATGGGAAGGTCATAGTCTGCGTCGACTACCGGGATCTCAACCGGGCCAGTCCAAAAGATGACTTTCTCTTGCCGAATATACACATCTTGATTGACAACTGCGCCAAGCATGAGCTGCAGTCATTCATTGATTGTTTTGTTACGTACCATCAGATATGGTTGGATGAAGAGGATGCTGAGAAAACGGCTTTCATTACGCTGTGGGGGTTGTATTGGTACGAGATGATGCCATTTGGGTTAAAGAATGTCGGGGCCACCTACATGAGGGCCATGACCACTATTTTTCATGACATGATACACAAGGAGATCGAAGTATATGTAGACGACATCATCATCAAATCCAAGAAAGTCGCTGATCACATGGAAGATTTGAGGAAATTCTTCAATAGACTGAGAAGGTACAACCTAAAGCTGAAACCTGCAAAGTGTGCGCTTGGGGTTCCTTCCAGAAAACTACTTGGGTTCATTGTGAGTCGTCGAGGGATAGAATTGGATTCATCAAAGGTAAAATCTATTAAAGAATTTCCACCGCCAAAGAACAGGAAGGAAGTAATGATTTTCTTGGGGAGACTTAACTACATCAGCCGGTTCATAGCACAATCTACTATCATTTGTGAGCCAATCTTTAAGATGTTAAAGAAGGATGCCGCTGCTAAATGGACCGATAACTGTTAGAAAGCCTTCGATAGAATCAAGGAGTACTTGTCAACACCACCAGCTTTGGTACTGCCCGAGCCAGGAAGACCTCTATTACACTACCTTACAGTATTAGATGGAGCATTCGGTTGTGTTCTGGGGCAGCATGATGAAACGAGGAAAAAAGAAGCATGCCATTTACTATCTCAGTAAGAAGTTCACCCCGTACGAGGCCCGGTATTCTCTGTTAGAACGCACTTGTTATACTCTGACTTGGGTAGCTCAGAAGCTGAGGCACTATTTTTGTGCTTACACCACGTATCTCATATCAAGAATGGACCCATTAAAGTACATCTTTTAGAAGCCCATGCCCACTGGCAAGCTAGCCAAGTGGAAGATCCTGCTGAGTGAATTAGACATTGTCTACGTGACTCAGAAAGCAATCAAAGGACAAGCACTGGCAGATCATCTTGCCGAAAATCCCGTAGACGGAGAATACGAGCCTCTAAAGACGTATTTTCCTGATGAATAGGTATCTTTCATAAGAGAGGATATTGCAGAATCCTATGATGGTTAGAGAATGTTTTTCGACGGAGCAGCAAACATCAAAGGAGTTGGCATAGGAGTAGTCCTAGTATTAGAAACCGGCCAGCATTATCCGGAATTTGCCAAGCTCAGGTTCTCGTGCACCAACAATATGACCGAGTACGAAGCCTGCATCTTAGGGCTCAAGCTGACCATTGACATGAACATTCAAGAGTTACTAGTGATCAGAAATTCAGACCTCCTTATACATCAGGTTCGAGAAGAATGGGCAACTAAGAATTCCAAGATACTCCCGTATTTGCATCATGTATAGGAGTTGAGGAAGAGATTCACAAAGACAGAATTCTGGCATGTTCCCAGAGTCCAGAATGATTTTGCCGATGCATTGGCAACCCTGTTTCAACATCGATATAAGAATTTCATAGATCCTATTCCGGTAAAAATTCATGACCAACCAGCTTACTGTGCTCATGTCAAAGAAGAGGCAGATGGAAAACCTTGGTTTCACGATATTAAGGAATACTTGGCAAAAGGAGAATACCCAGAACCTACAAATCCCACTCAGAAGCGCACACTCCGTAGATTATCTAACAATTTATTTCATAGCGGAGGAATCCTGTATAGTAGGAATCCTAATTTGGGATTACTAAGGTGTGTCGACGCAAAGGAAGCATCTAAACTACTAGAAGGAATCCATGTTGGGACATGCGGTCCATATATGAACGGTTTTGTCTTAGCCAAGAAGATACTCCGAGTAATTTTTGGATGACTATTTAAATGGACTACATCTAGTATGTCTGAAAGTGCCATCGCTGTCAGATACATGCAGACATGATAAAGGTGCCTCCAAACGAGCTTACTGCAACAAGCTCGCCATGGTCATTCGCCGTTTGGGGAATGGATGTCATCGGACCTATTGAGCCTTCCGCATCAAACGGGCACAGGTTCATTCTAGTGGCAATTGATTATTTCACCAAATGGGTTGAAGCAGCCTCTTACAAGGCAGTGACTAAGAAAGTCGTGGCAGACTTTGTCCACGACCGCATTGTTTGTCGGTTCGGAATTCTGGAGTCAAACTGATAATGGTTCCAATCTCAACAGTAACTAGATGAAGGCCATGTGTGAAACCTTTAGGATCAAACACAAGAATTCTACAGCTTACAAACCTCAGATAAATGGAGTCGTAGAGCCGCCAATAAGAATATCAAGAAGATACTAAGGAATATGATAGAAAAGCATAAACAATGGCATGAGAAGTTATCATTTGCTTTATTGGGGTATCGCACCACAGTCCGCACATCAAATGGGGCAACTCCCTACATGTTGGTTTACGGTACAGAAGTGGTCATTCCTGCCGAAGTAGAAATTCCCTCCCTAAAGATCATATAGGAAACAAAACTCGACGATGCAGAGTGGGTAAGGAGTCGTTACGAGCAGTTGGCTCTTATAGATGGGAAAAGAATGAATGTAATTTGTCATAGTCAGCTTTTTCAGAATAGAATGTCCAGAGCCTTCAACAAAAGAGTCAAACCAAAACGGTTCCCACCGGGGCAGCTGGTATTAAAGAAAAATTTTCCGCATCATGATGAAGCCAAAGGGAAGTTCTCTCCCAACTGGCAAGGCCCATACATGGTTCACCGGGTTCTAATATGAGGAGCCCTCATACTTGCAGAAATTACGGAGAAGTTTGACCAAAACCAATCAATTCAGATGCAGTCAAACGATACTATGTGTAACCATTTATGATTTCCTTATGTAAACTAAACTACGTCTGACCTGATTCCCAATCAAGAGGGGATACGTAGGCGGCCTTACGGGTTCGGTCACAATTTAGAAAAATTTTCATTTCCCCCACAATTGGAAACTGGGGTAGAATTTCAAAGTAACTTCAGCCGATCGTCGCAAGCAGCCGTCAGAAGCAGCAACCCAGTAAACTGGGGCAAAATTTTGAGGAGGACCCTCCAAATTTCGGAGCAAAAGAGGTTGCAATGTCTTGAACTGCGTCGCAGTCGTCGGTTCATCTAAAGAAATATTATTTTCAATTATACATTTATGTTACATTTTACTAAATCATGCATATCTATTATCAAATTGCTTTGTTTAGCGACGCTACCCCAATGATACACAACATCACTAAAAACAGAGCCAAGTAGGACAAGCAAAGTCCACGGGGAATACGAACTAATCTTTCCCCTCTACAAACTCACGATTTTTCTTTGGATATAGGCACCCAAGTTGCAAATCACCGAATAAATTTATACACTTATACTTTTCGGGAATACGGCCCTCAGAACCATCACCTATTCACATTTGCTATCCGCATACACCATCCCCAACAACCACAATATCGCAATCAGTTATCAGCTATCAAGCGATCAGCTAAGAAAGTTTACTACTTTTTGCATTTTTCTGCACAGCATAAGGCTACTATTCTGCCTTTTGAGACTAAGCTCTGTCTCCATCTGCATTTTCTGCATTGCATAAGGCTACTATTCTACCTTCTGAGACTAAGCTCTGTCTCCATGTGCATTTTTCTACATTGCATAAGGCTACTATTATGCCTTCCGAGGTTAAGCTCTACCTCCATCTGCATTCTCCTGCGTTGCATAAGGCTACCTTTCTGCCTTCCGAGACTAAGCACTGTCTCCATCTGAATTCTTCTGCATTGCATAAGGCTACCATTCTTCCTTCCGAGGTTAAGCTATACCTCCATCTGCATTTTCTACATTGCATAAGGCTACCATTCTGCCTTTCGAGGTTAAGCTCTACCTCCATCTGCATGGATGAAATAATGCCACCTTAATTTAGATTCTACATCGGCTGAAATATCGCCACCCTTATTTAAATCCTGCATCGGTTAAAATATAACCATTTTTATTTATGTCTTGCATTGGCTGAAATATCGCCACTTCATTTAAATCCTACATCGGCTGAAATATCGCCATTTTTATTTATGTCTTACATTAGCTGAAATATTGCCACTTCATTTAAATCTTGCATCGGTAGAAAGATTGTCGTTTTACTTACATTCTGCATGACTGAAATATCACCACTTCATTTAAATCCTGCATCGGCTGAAAGATCATCATTTTACTTACATTTTGCACGGTTAAAACATCGCCACTTCATTTAAATCCTACATCGGCTGAAAGATCGCCATTTTCATTTAAACATTGCATGGCTAAAGATTGCCACCTTTATTTATGCTCTCATAGGCTGAAAGATTGCAACCTTTTGCATTTTCATGGGCTGAAAGCTCACCAAATTATCCAAGGGCGTCATTGTTCGGAGGCACCATCTTCATAGCCCGAGAACACCATGCAATGGCCTGAGGACTCCTTTATCTGTTGCATATCATTATTCAAAGGCATCATGGTTCGGAGGCATCATTATTATAGCCCAAGAACATCATTTCATAGCTTGCAAATCCTTTATCATACGCTTCATGGCACAGGATGTCATGGTCTGAGGACGTCATCCTAACCGTCCAAAGACAGCATTCATGGTCCAACGGGAACTTGCATCACGTTTAAATTTATGCACAATATATGTTCGTATTGCTCATTTGCAAGTAAACTGTCTAGCAACTGCCGTATCAGCAGGAGCGATCCCGCTCCAGTTCCCGCAGCCTACTAGATTTTGACCATCCATCGTGCCCGTTCTCGAAAAAATCTCCATCGGCATATTCCGTCGACGGATCCCGAACTACATATGGCCTGATTCCTGTAAGACCAGGGATATGCAAGCAGTTGAGGAACCAGATCTCGGTCAAAATTTTTCAAATCATTTCGTTCGATCAAATTGGCCATCATATCTTTACCCGACAACTCTTTCATCCATTCCGGGTAAAGAGAGGCAGCTGTTGATACCCAATTTTTCCCTATGTATTTTTTGTATACAAAATACTTTTAAAAATAGCATGTACATGCATATATAAGCATGCCCAAGTATTTTGGTATTTTACATAATTTTTGAAGATTTTCAAAATTAATTTATTGTCTATTTAGCAGTATAGAATCCAATAATTATTCCCAAAGATTATTATTTTGGTGAATGACCTATTTTATTCTCATATTTATACCAAAATATAGTTAAGGTGATTTTTGTATATTTTTACAAATTTATTTGGTATTTAAAAGACTAAATTGCATATCCTACCTTAAGATTAATAGCATTTTATAATTGTAAAATTTGGTCCAGTATTTTTAAATTAATATTTATATACTATTAATTGTTTCAGTACTTTTAATTTGCTTTTAAAATCATCTTCGCTATTTTTATAAAATAAAAAGGAAAAATTAGCTATTTAATATTTAGCCACATTTTTATTTCAACAACAGCCCCATTATATTTTGATTATAGCCCTTAATTTGACTCAACTAAACCGGCCCAGATTCAATTTGGACCCAACCCACGACCCAATTCCAAACGACCCAACCCGTTCCCCACCTACCCACTTAAATCTGGACCGTTGATCACTCAAGATCAACGACCAAAACTCACCCTTCCATAATTAAACCAAACGACCTACCCTAATCCCCTTCATTCTCACCTGACCCGCCACCCTGGAATCCTAAACTCTCTCAAATCCTCTCATCAGCTCTTCGGAACCCTAACCTCCTCCCACCTTCCTTCACCGTATTTTTGCCGGAATCCATGGCCTCTCAGGCCATGGATGGTCCACACTCACCCTTAGCCACCACTCAACCTTGTTTGTTCGATGATTTGAGGCCCGACTTCGATGTCACTCTTGATATCTTCTCAGATCTTTTGGTTCCACGGCCTCTCCGGCCATTACTCCAACATATTCAAACACTATGAGCCTTTTTGACTCAGGATCTGACTTTCCTCAAGACCTTTCTCATTTCTAGGGTTTTCTCCGAAACCCTAAGCTTTTCGAGGTTCTTTACTTGCTTATTTTCTTAGATCTGGAATATGTCTGTGTTCTATTGAACTTTTTAAAGGTTTTCCCCAAATTCTCTTTTTAAAATCGTTTAATTTCAATTTAGCATTTCTGAAAGGATTTTCAAAGGAATCTTTCTGATTCTTTTTTGTTCTTTCTTAATGTGTGTTTGTCTGTGTTATGCTCGTATGACTTCAATTACTATGCATATACTGTTCTTCTACTTTCTTTTCTACTATACATGTTACTCCTGTACTCACATGATAATTCGTGTCATATTTTCCTTACCTCTCTACTATATGTGTTTACTATGAGTTCTTTGATGTTGTTTGCTTTACTGGACTATGTTTGTGTTATTACTAAGCATGATTCATCTGTTTTTGCCTAAGTTTGTATCACTTTCTCTTCTGAACTTGTTTAAGTTCTGAGTTTTTTCTCAAAACATGTTCTCCATACTCTTAACTGTGTATCGTTTCTGTTTATTCTCATAAGTCTTTGGAAAAGACTTTTGAACCTCTATCGAGTGGCGTTCCTTCTCACCTCTATATATGATTCAATTCGAAACCCTAGGATTTGGGGGTTTCTTGGCAATTTTGATTTTATGTGCAAGCTAGGGTTCCACTTTGGGACCCTGGACACTCAGACTCATTGTGAGTCTACAAATTGGACTTGCACCCCTTCTTGCTTATGATTCTAATCCTTTCTTTGATTAAACTCTCTTTTGAATAACTTGACAATCCCTTCTTTATTCACATATTTGTGTGCCTTATATATAAGAACTCTAATTTCAAAAGTTTTACCAACTAATTGATTGATTCCGAAATCCTTTTTTAATAAGGCCTAGTTGATTATTACTAATTTTACCTAATTGAACCTCCTTTACCTTTTCTGACTTGGTTCATTCAAATTAGGCCTGTAATTTTGATTTCCCTGGTTGTTTGATTGATTCCCTTTCCTTATTTTTTTCAAGTCGTGTACCATTGGACTTTTGCCTTAAATAACTCATGTGTGTTTACCCCTTCTTGTATTACTTTGGGGAAAGTTTTAATCAAATTATTTCTTTAAATATCTTCTACTCGTTTGAATTCAAATCCCTGAACTGAAAGGAAATTCTACGTGATTGATTGCAAACTATTTTCTTACCTTTCCTACTTGCTTCTCTGCACTATAAAAGAGGCTCGACCCTTCTGCATTGAGACAACTTTAGAAACTTTGAACATCTAAATCCTAAGTTCAATACTCATACTCTCACACGCATACTCTCAATCACAATACTCTTTCAATTTTCTACTCTCTTCTGAGACTTTTTGTACTGCTTATCTTGTAACTTGGCTTTTCAAGACTGTTGTTTTACTTATTTGTTTTCCCTGAAACTGGTATGTCTTGATTTTGATTTCAGCTCTTTCCCTATGTGTTTACTTTATAGTTGCTAAATTCCTGTGTAATTTGTTGTTTATGTTCTGTATTAAATATTTTGCTTTCTTTATGTTTACTGTTTGTTATAAATTCCCCATACCCCCATTCCCTTCTATGTGCTGAGTTAAAGTTCATGGCCTGGCAGTATCCAAATTACTGCCCAGGTCTGAACATGACCTTCAATGGGTCCTAACTCCTAAATTTGGCTAACATGCTGGTCAGGGGTGTGCCAGCATCCTAATTGTTGTGTATGACCACTTGCATGTCATGGCCTTCCCTAATACCCCCTATGCACTTACACTTACTCTTAGACTCTAAGTTCTACCCCTCTCCTATGAGCCTTGTTTTGGGACCTTGAGTTCCCTCTGAACTTGGACATTTGAGAGTTGGTCCTTCCACACTGTACTATAATCTGATCCTGCAATATATTTGGGTGTAAGCACTGCCTGGGGTTTATGAAGCTCCTTGGAACTTTGACACTAAAAAGATTATAAATGTTTTGGAAATTTGATCTTTGTAAGTTAGTTTATTTCATGTTTCAGACTAGGAGTCTAAATTAGGCTCTCCTTGGTTGGAATTTTTAATTTCTGATGTAATTTTTTATTTACTTTTCTGGATTCATTCAAGTTGTAATTATCTTGTAATAACTTATGGGGTGTATAGCAAAAATCGGGGAGAGTCACTCGTGTTATGCATGTGGGGGTAGTCATCATGTTTTAGGCCTTTACTTCTGCAATCACAACATTTTTTCGTTTATGTATCTGCATATAGAGATCCTGCCTATAGGTTTTCATATAGAGATCCTGCCTATAGGTTGTTTCATTACTGCATTAGGAATCATATCTATAAGTTTCTGCACTTCAGCATATAGAAGTCATGCCTATAAGTTTCTGCTTTTCAGCATATATAAGTCATGCCTTTAAGTTTCTGCATTTCAGCATATAGAAGTTATGACTATAAGTTCTTGCACTTCTACATATGCATATGTTATTAGGCAAACAATCTATAGGTTAAAGATTAATCAATTACATCCTAGCTACCATGCTTATAGGATTCCTGTACTTACATAACCGTTTTAAAAATCAATGACGCTTAGAATTCATGCCTATAGGGGTAATCATTTGAATCTGATTCGTATACAAGTCTAAAATCAGTATAATGTCATTAATATCCGCAGAACTGGTTTATTTCTAAAATCAACAATCCTTCCTTAAAATTAGTACTTTACCTTGTTAGACATCATGCCTATAGGTCTCACCTAGGCAAACCATTAGGTAATTAACTAACTATACCAGTCGTTAATAATTACAACCAGCATGCAGGCCTAATTTGGACTTCTTATCTGAAAATATATGATAAATCAGTCACCTCTTCATTGTTTAAGTTGAATTAAAGACCTAACCAGTACGGGCAAGCCATGCTACATTATGTGTTATTCTTTGGTTTATAGGAGGTCCGTCTAAGCCTTTTTATTTGTTTATATGCTTCCCCAAACCTGCTCTAATGTGTTTTGTTTGTCGCACTAGACTTTTGTCCTTTTAAAAAACTCTGAAAAGCCAATCTCCCTTCCCTTTAGCATTAGTAATCTTGAATGCCTCCAAGACTGATAGGATTGGTGCGGGTAGTAGGATGCAATAAGTAACGAGACCATTCTGCGATTTAGTACCTTAACGGTGTAAGGCCCCATGAAAAATGTGTCCTCAAAACCCAGTAGCTCGTAGGGTCAAGTACCTAATATGTGTTAGGGATGTGTAAGCTCACCGCGGTTCGGACACTTTGTACTGATTTAGCATTTAAAAATCAGAGCCAGAAAAGTGTCGAAATGCGGTCTAGAATACGGTCGCAAATCAAGTATGCGGACCACATTTCTGACGCAGGTTGAGTTAGGGGTTTGGTTAAAATTGAGGTCAAAATGCGATCCATTATGTGATCGTATAATTGATATGCGGACCGCATTTCTATCGCAAAATGAGTCAAGGTGTCAGTCAAATTTGAGGTCAAAATGCGGTGCATTATGCGATCGCAAATCGGGTATGCGGACCACATTTCTATCGCATACCCGGGCAGGGAAATCAGATTTTTGGAGCACTTTTGCAGTCCATTATGCGGACCGCATTTCCACTCTGCGATCGCAAAGTGCGACCGCAAACGTGACTCGAGCTCCAATTTTTCTAATTTTTCAACCTGACCCCCATTTTAATAAAACACCCCAACCCTCTTTTGAATCACTTTACTGAGCAAAATAAGAGAGAGGGAGGAGGATTCTTGAGAGAGAAAGTCATCTTCTTCAAAATTTATCTCTTAAAAATAATCCGGGTCGGAAAAATTTCAAGTGAGTATCTTCATCCCCATCCTTGCAGGTAAGATTCTGAAACCTTTTACTATGAGTTCTTACTAATAGTAAAACCTTTGATGTTGTTTGCTTTACCAGACTATGTTTGTGTTCTTACTAAGCATGATTCATCTGTTTTTGCCTAAGTTTGTATCACTTTATCTTCTGAACTTGTTTAAGTTCTGAGTTTTTTCTCAAAACGTGTTCTCCATACTCTTAACTGTGTATCGTGTCTATTTATTCTCATAAGTCTTTGGACAAGACTTCTGAACCTCTATCGAGTGGCTTGCCTTCTCACCTCTATATATGATTCAATTCGAAACCCCAGGATTTGGGGGTTTCTTGGCAATTTTGATTTTGTGTGCAAGTTAGGGTTCCACTTTGGGACCCTGGACTCTCAGACTTATTGTTAGTCTACAAATTGGACTTGCACCCCTTCTTGCTTATGATTCTGAACCTTTCTTTCATTAAACTCTCTTCTAAATAACTTGACAATCCCTTCTTGATTCACATATTTGTGTGCTTTATATATAAGGACTCTGATTTCAAAAGGTTTTACCAACTAATTGATTGATTCCGAAATCCTTTTTTAATAAGGCCTGACTGATTATTACTAATTTTACCTAATTGAACCTCCTTTACCTTTTCTGACTTGGTTCATTCGAATTAGGCTTGTAATTTTGATTTCCCTGGTTGTTTGATTGATTCCCTTTCCTTAGTTTTTTCAAGTCGTGTACCATTGGACTTTTGCCTTAAATAACTCTTGTGTGTTTACCCCTTCTTGTATTACTTTGGGGAAAGTTTTAATCAAATTCTTTCTTTAAATATCTTCTACTCGTTTGAATTCAAATCCCTTAACTGAAAGGAAATTCTACGTGATTGATTGCAAACTATTTTCTTACCTTTCTTACTTGCTTCTCTGCACTATAAAAGAGGCTCGACCCTTCTGCATTGAGACAACTTTAGAAACTTTGAACTTCTAAATCCTAAGTTCAATACTCATACTCTCACATGCATACTCTCAATCACAATACTCTTTGAATTTTCTACTCTCTTCTGAGACTTTTTGTACTGCTTTGCTTGCAACTTGGCTTTTCAAGACTGCTGTTTTACTTATTTGTTTTCCCTGAAACTGGTATGTCTCGATTTTGATTTCAACTCTTTCCCTATGTGTTTACTTTACGGTTGCTATATTCCTGTGTACTTTTTGTTCATGTTCTGTATTAAATATGTTGCTTTCTTTATTTTTACTGTTTGTTATAAATTCCCATACCCCCATTCCCTTCTATGTGCTGAGTTAAAGTTCATGGCTTAGCAGTATCCAAATTACTGCCTAGGTCTGAACATGACCTTCAAAAGGTCCTAACTCCTAAATTTAGCTAACATGCTGGTCAGGGGTGTGCCAGCATCCTTATTGTTGTGCATGACCACTAGCCTGTCATGGCCTTCCCTAATTCCCCCTATGCACTTACACTTACTCTTAGACTCTAAGTTCTACCCCCTTCTATGATCCTTGTTTTGGGACCTTGAGTTCCCTCTGAACTTGGACATTTGAGGGTTGGCCCTTCCACACTGCACTATAATCTGATCCTGCAATATATTTGGGTGTAAGCACTGCCTTGGGTTTATGAAACTCCTTGGAACTTTGTCACTCAAAATATTAGAAATGTTTTGGAAATCTGATCTTTGTAAGTTAGTTTATTTCATGTTTTAGACTAGGAGTCTAAATTAGGCTCTCCTTGGTTTGAATTTTTAATTTCTGATGTAATTTTTTATCTACTTTTCTAGATTCATTCAAGTTGTAATAATCTTGTAATAACTTATGAGGTGTATAGCAAAAATGGGGGAGAGTCACTCATGTTATGCATGTGGGGGTAGTCATCATGTTTTAGGCCTTTACTTCTGCAATCACAACATTTTTTCGTTTATGTATCTGCATATAGAGATCCTGCCTATAGGTTTTCATATAGAGATCCTGCCTATAAGTTGTTTCATTACTTCATTAGGAATCATATTTATAAGTTTCTGCACTTCAGCATATAGAAGTCATGCCTATAAGTTTCTGCTTTTCAGCATATATAAGTCATGCCTATAAGTTTCTGCATTTCAGCATATAGAAGTTATGACTATAAGTTCTTGCACTTCTACATATGCATATGTTATTAGGCAAACAATCTATAGGTTAAAGATTAATCAATTACATCCTAGCTACCATGCTTATAGGATTCCTGTACTTACATAACCGTTTTAAAAATCAATGACGCTTAGAATTCATTCCTATAGGGGTAATCGTTTAAATCTGATTCGTTTACAAGTCTAAAATCAGTATAATGTCATTAATATCCGCAGAACTGGTTTATTTCTAAAATCAGCAATCCTTCCTTAAAATCAGTACTTACCTTGTTAGACATCATGCCTATAGGTCTCACCTAGGCAAACCATTAGGTAATTAACTTACTATACCAGTCTTTAATAATTACAACCAGTAGGCAAGCCTAATTTGGACTTCTTATCTGAAAATATGTGATAAATCAGCCACCCCTTTATCGTTTAAGTTTAATTAAAGACCTAACCAGTACCTGTAAGCCATGCTATATTATATGTTATTCTTTGGTTTAAAGTAGGTCTGTCTAAGCCTTTATATTTGTTTATATGCTTCCCCAAACCTGCTCTTATGTGTTTTGTTTGTTGCACTAGACTTTTGTCCTTTTAAAAAACTTTGAAAAGCCAATCTCCCTTCCCTTTAGGATTAGTAGTCTCGAATGCCTCCAGGACTGATAGGATTGGTGCAGCTAATAGCATGCAATAAGTAACGAGACCATTCGCGATTTAGAACCTTAACGGTGTAAGGCCCCATGAAATAAATGTCCTCAAAACCCAGTAGCTCGTAGGGTCAAGTCCTGAATATGTGTTAGGGATGTGTAAGCTCACCGCGGTTGGGACCCTTTGTACTGATTTAGCATTTAAAAATCAGAGTAAAAGTTTTTCCAGAAAAGTGCCAAAATGCGGTCCAGAATACAGTCGCAAATCAAGTATGCGGACCATATTTCTGATGCAGATTGAGTCAGGGGTTTGGTTAAAATTGAGGTCAAAATGCGATCCATTATGCAATCGCATAACTGATATGCGAACCGCATTTCTATCGCAAAAAGAGTCAAGGTGTCAGTCAAATTTGAGGTCAAAATGTGGTGCATTATGCGACCACAAATCGGGTATGCGGACCGCATTTCTGTCGCATACCCGAGCAGGGAAATCAGATTTTTGGAGCACTTTTGCGGTCCATTATGCGGACCGCATTTCCACTCTGTGATCCCAAAGTGCGACCGCAAACTTGACTCGGGCTCCAATTTTTCTAATTTTTCAATCCGACCCCCTTTTTAATAAAACACCCCAACCCCTCTTTTTAATCACTTTACTGAGAAAAATAAGAGAGAGGGAGGAGGATTCTTGAGAGAGAAAGTCATCTTCTTCAAAATTTATCTCTTAAAAACGATCCGGGTTGGAAAACTTTCAAGTGGGTGTCTTCATCCCTATCCTTGCAGGTAAGATTCCGAAACCCTTTACTATGAGTTCTTACTAATAGTAAAACCTTTGATGTTGTTTGCTTTACCGGACTATGTTTGTGTTCTTACTAAGCATGATTCATCTGTTTTTGCCTAAGTTTGTATCACTTTCTCTTCTGAACTTGTTTAAGTTCTGAGTTTTTCTCAAAACGTGTTCTCCATACTCTTAACTGTGTATCGTGTCTATTTATTCTCATAAGTCTTTGGAAAAGACTTCTGAACCTCTATCGAGTGGCTTGCCTTCTCACCTCTATATATGATTAAATTCGAAACCCTAGGATTTGGGGGTTTTTTTGGAAATTTTGATTTTGTGTGCAAGTTAGGGTTCCACTTTGGGACCCTGGACTCTCAGACTCATTGTGAGTCTACAAATTGGACTTGCACCCCTTCTTGCTTATGATTCTAAACCTTTCTTTGATTAAACTCTCTTCTAAATAACTTGACAATCCCTTCTTGATTCACATATTTGTGTGCTTTATATATAAGGACTCTGATTTCAAAAGGTTTTACCAACTAATTGATTGATTCCAAAATCCTTTTTTAATAAGGCCTGACTGATTATTACTAATTTTACCTAATTGAACCTCCTTTACCTTTTCTGACTTGGTTCATTCGAATTAGGCCTGTAATTTTGATTTCCCTAGTTGTTTGATTGATTCCCTTTCCTTATTTTTTTCGAGTCGTGTACCATTGGACTTTTGCCTTAAATAACTCCTGTGTGTTTACCCCTTCTTGTATTACTTTGGGGAAAGTTTTAATCAAATTCTTTCTTTAAATATCTTCTACTCGTTTGAATTCAAATCCCTTAACTGAAAGGAAATTCTATGTGATTGATTGCAAACTATTTTCTTAGCTTTCTTACTTGCTTCTCTGCACTATAAAAGAGGCTCGACCCTTCTGCATTGAGACAACTTTAGAAACTTTGAGCTTATGAATCATAAGTTCAATACTCATACTCTCACACGCATACTCTCAATCACAATACTCTTTCAATTTTCTACTCTCTTCTGAGACTTTTTGTACTGCTTTGCTTGCAACTTGGCTTTTCAAGACTGCTGTTTTACTTATTTGTTTTACCTGAAACTGGTATGTCTCGATTTTGATTTCAACTCTTTCCCTATGTGTTTACTTTACGGTTGCTATATTCCTGTGTACTGTTTTGTTCATGTTCTATATTAAATATGTTGCTTTCTTTATTTTTACTGTTTGTTATAAATTCCCCATACCCCCTTCCCTTCTATGTGCTGAGTTAAAGTTCATGGCTTGGCAGTATCCAAATTACTGCCCAGGTCTGAACATGACCTTCAATAGGTCCTAACTCCTAAATTTAGCTAACATGCTGGTCAGGGGTGTGCCAGCATCCTAATTGTTGTGCATGACCACTAGCCTGTCATGGCCTTCCCTAATTCCCCCTATGCACTTACACTTACTCTTAGAATCTAAGTTCTTCCCCCCTTCTATGAGCCTTGTTTTGGGACCTTGAGTTCCCTCTGAACTTGGACATTTGAGGGTTGGCCCTTCCACACTGCACTATAATCTGATCCTGCAATATATTTGGGTGTAAGCACTGCCTTGGGTTTATGAAACTCCTTGGAACTTTGTCACTCAAAATATTAGAAAGGTTTTGGAAATCTGATCTTTGTAAGTTAGTTTATTTCATGTTTCAGACTAGGAGTCTAAATTAGGCTCTCCTTGGTTGGAATTTTTAATTTCTGATGTAATTTTTATTTACTTTTCTGGATTCATTCAAGTTGTAATAATCTTGTAATAACTTATGGGGTGTATAGTAAAAATGGGGGAGAGTCACTCATGTTATGCATGTGGGGGTAGTCATCATGTTTTTGGCCTTTACTTCTGCAATCACAACATTTTTTCGTTTATGTATTTGCATATAGAGATCCTACCTATGGGTTTTCATATAGAGATCCCGCTTACAGGTTGTTTCATTACTGCATTAGGAATCATATCTATAAGTTTCTGCACTTCAGCATATAGAAGTCATGCCTATAAGTTTCTGCTTTTCAGCATATAGAAGTCATGCCTATAAGTTTCTGCATTTCAGCATATAGAAGTCATGATTATAAGTTCTTGCACTTCTACATATGCATATGTTATGAGGCAAACAATCTATAGGTTAAAGATTAATCAATTACATCATAGCTACCGTACTTATAGGATTCCTACACTTACATAACCGTTTTAAAAATCAGTGACGCTTAGAATTCATGCCTATAGGGTAATCGTTTAAATCTGATTCGTTTACAAGTCTAGAATTAGTATAATGTCATTAATATCCGCAGAACTAGTTTATTTCTAAAATCAGCAATCCTTCCTTAAAATCAGTACTTTACCTTGTTAGATATCATACCTATAGGTCTCACCTAGGCAAACCATTAGGTAATTAACTAACTATACTAGTCTTTAATAATTACAACCAGCGGGCAAGCCTAATTTGGACTTCTTATCTGAAAATATGTGATAAATCAGCCACCCCTTTATTGTTTACGTTTAATTAAAGACCTAACAAGTACCTGCAAGCCATGCTATATTATGTGTTATTCTTTGGTTTAAAGGAGGTCTGTCTAAGACTTTTTATTTGTTTATATGCTTCCCCAAACCTGCTCTTATGTGTTTTGTTTGTCGCACTAGACTTTTGTCCTTTTAAAAAACTTTGAAAAGCCAATCTACCCTCCCTTTAGGATTAGTAGTCTCGAATGCCTCCAGGACTGATAGGATTGGTGCAGGTAGTAGCATGCAATAAGTAATGAGACCATTCTGTGATTTAGTACCTTAACGGTGTAAGGCCCCGTGAAAAATGTGTCCTCAAAACCCAGTAGCTCGTAGGGTCAAGTCCCGAATATGTGTTAAGGATGTGTAAGCTCGCGCACGGTTCGGACCCTTTGTACTAATTTAGCATTTAAAAATCAGAGTAAAAGTTTTTCCAGAAAAGTGCCGAAATGCGATCCAGAATACAGTCGCAAATCAAGTATGCAGACCACATTTCTGACGCAGATTGAGTCAGGGGTTTGGTTAAAATTGAGGTCAAAATGCGATCCATTATGCGATCGCATAACTGATATGCGAACCGCATTTCTATCGCAAAATGAGTCAAGGTGTCAGTCAAATTTGAGGTCAAAATACGGTGCATTATGCGACCGCAAATCGGGTATGCGGACCGCATTTCTATCGCATACCCGGGCAGGGAAATCAGATTTTGGAGCAGTTTTGCGGTCCATTATGCGGACCGCATTTCCACTCTGCGATCGCAAAGTGCGACCGCAAACTTGACTCGGGGTCCAATTTTTCTAATTTTTCAACCCGACCCCTTTTTAATAAAACACCCCAACCCCTCTTTTTAATCACTTTACTGAGAAAAATAAGAGAGAGGGAGGAGGATTCTTGAGAGAGAAAGTCATCTTCTTCAAAATTTATCTCTTAAAAACGATCTAGGTCGGAAAAATTTCAAGTGAGTGTCTTCATCCCCATCTTTGTAGGTAAGATTCCGAAACCTTTTTATTAACTTTCAAGTTTAATTAAGGGGGGAGTCTCATGCATTGATTCTTGATAATAGAGGTTGAAACATTCATGCATGTCTTTTAGAACCTAAGATTTGGTAAGAGGGATTGGGTAGAAGTAAAGCATTGGTCAAAGGACGGTTGTTAACCTAAATGTGTTCGTGTAGTGATTGTAAACTTTGATTCTAAGAAATATGTATTAATTTGTACACTAGATTGACGTTGCCAGGATTTTTGGTGAAGTTAAAAGTAGAAATTAAAGAAGGATTCGGCTCCAGGTATGTATGGCTAACTTTGACCTTTGTAAAATCACCTGGTTTGGCATTTGAGTACTTGGTATGTGATTTCTATGTGGATTGGTTGTGAAATTCTTGTGATTGGTGTGGTTGAGTCCTATGGTTATGATTAGTAATCCTCTGATTTTTGGTGAAGTTGAAAGTAGAAATTAAAGAGGGATTCGGCTCCAGGTATGTATGGCTAACTTTGACCTTTGTAAAATCCCCTGGTTTGGCATTTGAGTACTTGGTATGTGATTTCTACGTGGATTGGTTGTGAAATTCTTGTGATTGGTGTGGTTGAGTTTTGTGGTTATGTCTTCCGATAAGATGGTATAAGTAATCGGCAATAAACTAAGTGTGTGATTGTGAATGTGCTATGTGATAAGAATTGTGAATCAAATGATGGAAGGAGATAGTAATTGATGCAATTGGAACAGCTGTGGTAATAACATGTATGGCTTGTCATGGGAAATTATCGTTGTACCTAAAATGCACATGAGTTGTGGAATATAATGGAGATGAAATTGATGGTTGTGGAAGTCCTTGCAAATTGTTGTTGTTGCTCTTTGAGAATTGTTGTATTCTTGTGAATTGTTATTGTGTGAGGTGGGATCGGGTTGCGCACCGCAACACGAAGTAATAAGGTGTGGGTTGTGGTGATAAGGGTGGCCGAGGTAATAATGGTGGAAAGTGATCGTTATCACTATTGAAATAAAAATATGAGAAAATCATGAAATTATTGATGTGGAAAATGTGATGGGGAAAAGGAGAGATTGTCTACTTGTTTGCCTTGATTGATCCTTTCGTGTGTATTTAATTGTTGATTCCTTTATTATTTGGTACTTGTGTATGGTTTAAGGTTACTCAGGGCAAAGTTTGTTTATACATACCAGTACAATTCAAATGTACTGACGTCCCTTTTGCGGGGGGCGCTACATTCGTGTTATGATTGTAGGTGGATCGGAAGCAAGTAGTCCAGTCCACCGACCGTAGCTCCCCTTCATCTTCCGTCAGCTGTATTGGTGAGCCCCTTTCCTCTCGGGGCCCTGCGTGGCTTATGCCGCTTTTATTTCCGGAGTCTTATATTTGTTTTTGTGTAAGGTACAGATGTTGCCTTGTTACCGACAAGTATTGTATTATTCTATTGTACCTTTAGAGGCTCCGTAGACAGTAAATGTGGGTTGTGAACTTATGTAAAGCCATATTTTGTATGTTGGGCGATGAAAGTGATGAACCTCATTAATTAACTATGTACGTTATGTATGTGTTTGTCAAAAGTGTTGTTAATTATAAATAGTTAATTCCTTCGATGAATGAGCAATGAAACTATGGCGTAATGCGTGGGATAGGAAAGGCACCCAGGTCCGCTTGACTGGGGTAACCAGGTAGGGCGCCGGTCGCGCCCCTCGATTTTGGGGCGTGACAAACGGGGTGGGTAAGGGTAGACATAGATATGATGACTACGCGATAACACCATGTCTATAAATGGTTACCGGGTGTTGTGTGGGATGATCCATGTTATTTATATACCTAGGACCCCCTCTCTCTTTATTTGTTTATTTTCTTTCCAGAATTTTTTTTAAGCTGTCAATTTTTAGTTCTTTTAAACCTCGCCTTTTACTTCAACCATTTAAAATCTCTTTTAGTTATCTAATTTCCAATGATGTTTCTTCTCCAAATCTCTGCCCCTTTTTATTCCTTTGTTTGATTATTTGTACCAATAACTTGACCCCATTTTTTCTGCACTTGCATATCCTTTAAATAATCATGAAGTCTCTTACTCCTAAATTCCAGCATGTCTTTACTTTTTTTAGTTATTATGTGTTGTTGTATCTAAAGTCACAATTATAACATAGCCGGGAACCACACTATTGGATCTTGGGGGGTGCCTAACACCTTCCCCCCGAGATAATTTCAAGCTCTTACCCATTCTCTGGTTCTTTTCTTAAAATTTATTTTTAGTGTCCTAATGCACTTAATCATTAGGTGGCTGATAAGTTAGGATTTTAACAGGATTATACCCCTACTTGCTATTGCTTTTGTTATGAATTGCCACAAAATAGTCCCAAAATGCTTACAATTTGCGCTTGATTGTAGGTTTGAGCGACAAGATGACAAATGTCAAAGATCGGCTCAAAACGGAGTGAAACCTGCCAAGTGTCAAAGACCAAGTGAAGTGGGGAACAAGAAAACCTAGCGCGGACTGCACTGATTTGCCACGCGGCCGCGCTAGGAGATTCAGAGACTGATTCATTTCAAGGGCATTCTGCACGACCGTGCTCCATTTCTATACGGTCCACGCCAGTGAAGTTCAGAGACCTACAATTTCAAGGGAAAGTCCCACGCAGCCGCACTACAAATCAGTGCGGTCCGCGTGGATGAGATTCAGAGAGATGGTGTTTTGCCCAAGCCCTGCCACGCGGCCGCTCTCCATTTATACGCGGTCCGCGCCCATCTTCAACCGTGGCCGCGCTACATTTCTGCGTGGTTCGCGCTCCCAACTTCAGAGAGGAGATATTTACAAGTCCAAGAACCAACGCGGCCGCGCTACCTTTTTGCGTGGTCCGCGCTGACCCTGCAGGGGTATTTTTGTCCAGTTTTTCTAGCCCGGTATAAATAGGACATTTTAAGACTTTTAGGTCAAGTTTTATATTCTGAACAAGGGTTGTGCTCGTGAGAACATGTTTTAGCCTATTTTGGGCATTTTAACATTAATTCTTCCATAAAGTTTTGTAGTTAAACTTTAGAAATTAATTAATATGCTTAGTTCTTCATCTATTTCTTCTTTAATTATGTCTAGCTAAACCCATTAACTATGGTTGTGGCTCAACCCTAGTGTGGTAATGATAGATTGATATTGGGTGTATATTATTTGGGTTAATTTTATGCTTTAATTAAGTATTGGTGGTTGCAAACACTGATTCTAGCTTAGTGGGTTTTGACTCTTCTTGAGAAAGAGAGTCTATGACCCCAAAATTGACCCAACAAGGAATTTGGATGGACCCATGAAAAATAGTAGTCCCAATTAACGGGTTAATTCTCGAGAAAGTAATCACCCTACTTGAACCCTAGTTGTTTGGTCTAATTGGCCTACCCAATTGGTCTCGAGAGAGTCAATTGGGCAAAATCGCTCTCTCTACCGAGAGGTGTGAGAGTGGGTACAATTGTGCAACGGTTATAATATTGATCCCAAATATGTCAATCTATTATTAGTAGTTTCTACCCGTTAGTTAACCACCTAGGTGATGCCACGACCCTAGTGCCTTTCTCTATCTTAATTACAACTTAGAAAATATATTTTTAGCATAATTTAGTCTTAACCCTTAGTTGATAATAGTATTTAATAAAAAGAAAACCCAAAAATGTTAGGAGTGCAATTAGAATCTCAAACACATTCTTAGTCTAGACAGATACGCAACTCCACTCCAAGCTCTCTGTGGAAAAATCGACCCCGATACCACTATTCGGGTAAAAGTTGTAGCACCCGCTCTTCCTATCATTGTGTAAGGTTGAGTTGGCAGCAATCACTTTTTTGGCGCCGTTGCCGGGGAGCTGACGGTGTTGACTATCTGTGTAGCTAGTTTTGTGTTTTGCTTCTCTTTCCTTCTTTTTACTAACTTTATTTGTGACGATCCATAAGGTACACATGGCTCTAAACGGAAATGACCCTCTTGGCAACGTGGTCGCGGGGGAGAAGGTTAAGGACCTTGAACAAGAAGATGCATTACCTCAAGCTCCAAGGAGAGGACGAAATGCTAATGCAAATGAGAACGTACCAGACCCTCCTCCTCCTCCACCAAGAGTAGCTCGAAGAGTCCTTCCAAAACAGGGTTATGCAAGAGCCATAGTTCCTCTCCGAATCTGGGCGGGGAACTTTCAAATCACCAATGTTATGTTTACTTTGCTCGAACAGAGAGGGTATTTTACGGGGCCTCCGAACAAAATGCATACAAACACTTGAAGGGGTTTGTAGATACTTGTAGGGGGACTAAACAAACAAATGTGTCAGAGAATGCTTTAAGATTGAGGCTTTTCCCGTTCTCTCTTTGGGGTAAAGCATTGGATTGGTTAGAAAGGCTTCCAAATCATTCCATCACAATGTGGGATGAATTGGCTGACAAATTTATTGCCAAGTTCTTTTCTCCAAGTCACATGGCGGCGCTCCGTGATGAAATTTTGGCTTTCAAACAAGAGCCAACGGAACCTTTGCACGAAATATGGGAGAGATTTAGAACTATGGTTAAAGAGTGTCCAAACAATGATATGAATGATGTGATGGTTCAACAAACGTTCTATAGGGGCATCAACACAACCAACCAATGTATTGTGAACCAATTGGCGGGTGGAAATTTTATAAAGCTCTCGTACGATGAAGCTTGTGATGTGTTAGATGAAATGGCCGATACTTCTTCGGCGTGGTAAAGTCGGGCAAACGTTCCTCAAGGGACCCTAATGCCATACATCTGTATAAGAAGTTGCATGATCATGGCCAAGCCATTGCCGAACTCACAACAACAATGAACCAATTGGCGAAGTCACAATTGCAACAAGTTCAAAACCCGCGCCAAGTCAATGCCATGGAAGGAGTGAATATGATGAAAAGAAGGCAAAGAGGGCAACAACCTCAAGGAAACTGTGATAACTATGATAATGGTGGTGGTTATTCGAACGAGTGCTATGATGATCAAAGTGAAGATTGTCAATATGTTAACAACTACCACAGAAATAGAGGAAATCATGGAAATCAACAATGGCGACCCCAAGGACATTGGGGCAATCAACAAGGAGGCGGAAATTGGAATAACAATAATCAACAACATAGTGGCGGAAATTTGAACGGGAATAACCAAAACAACAATTGGGGGAATCAAGGTAACAATGGTGGAAATTGGAACGGTAACAACAACAACAATTGGAACAACAACAATGGTCAAGGTGGGTGGAACAACAATGGTAGTCAAGGTAATCGGGGGCAAGGCTTTCAAAGGCCTCCGATGTTTCAACAACCGAACAACCCGTCACCGATTCAATCTCAAGGGTCTAGTTCTTCGGGAAATTATTTTGGGAGAATTGAGGTTATGTTTGAGAAAATGATGAAGAAGAACCAAGACTCCGATGCTCAATTGGATTCACACAACACTTCCATCCGTAACTTGGAGGTGCAACTCTGTCAAATTTCTCAATCTTTAAATACTCTCCCAAAGGATGCCCTACCAAGTGATACGGTAGTAAATCCTAAGGATAGGAACAACAATCATGTGATGGCGGTGGCCACGCGAAGTGGAAGAGGTGGTGATGTGCATGCCTCAAGAGAAAATCAAGTTATGGTTGATGAAGATGAGTTGTGTGATGATGATATGCCTTTGGTGGTTGAAGATGTAGTGGAACCCAATGTGAACAACGATGTGCGGATTGATATTAATGATGTTGAGGAGGAGGCACAAGAGGCCGTGAACCCGTCTAGGGAACACGTAATTGATATGCCCGACCCGGTGGTGCCTAGAGCCAAGGCACCCTTGCCTAGACCTCCTCCACCTTACCCACAAAGGCTAGCAAAGCAAAAAGGAGACAACCAATTCAAGAAGTTCATTGAAATGATGAAGAGTCTTACCATAAATGTGCCATTGGTAGAAGCCCTTGAACAAATGTCGGGGTATGCAAAATTTATGAAGGATTTGGTTACCAAGAAGAGGTCAATGGAGTGTGAAACGATCAATATGACGCATCAAGTGAGTTCTATTGTTTATTCTATGGGCCCAAAATTCGAGGACTCCAGAGTTTCACTATCCCTTGCACTAATGGTAGTGTGGAGTTTGCTAAAGCTTTGTGTGACTTGGGGGCTAGTATTAACTTGATGCCCTATTCGGTTTTCAAGACCCTAGGGATTGGTCAACCAAGACCAACTTCCATGCGACTTCAAATGGCGGACCGATCAATGAAGCGTCCCTTGGGCATAATTGATGATGTCCTTGTTCGTGTTGATAAGTTCATATTGCCGGCGGATTTTGTGATATTGGACTGCGAGGTGGATTTTGAGGTGCCAATCATTCTTGGAAGACCTTTCCTAGCTACAGGGAAGGCATTGGTAGATGTTGAAGCTGGGGAGTTGACATTCCGTGTGGGTGATGAGAAAGTGGTATTTCATGTATGCACATCAATGAGGCAACCCAATAGCACGGAGGTATGTTCATTTGTAGACATTGTCACAGCTGTGATAGTGGATGACACAAGTGCATTGATGAATGTTGAAGATCCTCTTGAGGCTGTGCTTCTTAACATGAATGTCATTGATGATGTCGAAAGAGTGGAGTGCGTGAATGCATTGCATGGCATGGGTTCATATTCATATGAGCCTAGGAAACTATCATTGGCTCTAGAGAATCGCAAAACTCCTCCAACCAAGCCATCCATTGAGGAGCCACCGGTGTTGGAGTTGAAGCCACTTCCTCCTCACCTCAGGTATGAGTTTTTGGGTTCAAATTCTACTTTACCTGTTATTCTTTCCTCGTTCCTAACTAACATGCAGGTTGATGCCACTTTGGCGGTTCTTCAAAAGTGCAAAAAGGCGATTGGATGGACATTGGCGGATATTTGGGGGATAAGCACCGCATTTTGCATGCACAAGATCATTTTGGAGAAGTATGAAAGGCCGTCTCTTGAACATCAAAGAAGATTAAAATGAGTCCATGCAAGAGGTGGTAAAGAAATAGGTTATCAAGTGGTTGGACGCCGGTGTGGTTTACCCAATCTCAGATAGTTCATGGACCTCTCCGGTCCAATGTGTGCCAAAGAAGGGTGGAATGACGGTCGTCACTAATGCCAACAATGAGTTGATTCCTACTCGAACGGTTACGGGTTGGAGAGTGTGTATGGACTATTGGAAGCTCAACAAGGTCACGAGAAAAGATCATTTCCCAGTACCATTCTTGGACCAAATGCTCGATCGTCTGGCGGGCTGGGCTTTTTATTGTTTTCTAGATGGCTACTCGGGGTACAATCAAATTCTCATTGACCCGAAGGATCAGGAGAAGATAACCTTTACATGTCCGTATGGCACATTTGCTTTCTCGAGAATGCCATTTGGACTTTGTAATGCTCCGGCAACTTTCCAAAGGTTTATGATGGCAATTTTCACCGACATGGTGGAGGATATCTTGGAGGTCTTCATGGACGATTTCAGCGTGGTGGGGGACTCATTTGAGGAATGCCTAGTGAACTTGGATAAGGTGTTGAAAAGATGTGAAGAAACCAATATTGTACTCAACTGGGAGAAATGTCACTTTATGGTGCAAGAGGGTATTGTGTTGGGCCACAAAATCTCAAAACATGGAATTGATGTTAATAAGGCAAAAATTGAGGTTATCTCAAGGCTCCCTCCCCCTACTTCTGTCAAAGGGGTGAGGAGTTTTCTTGGTCACGCCGGGTTCTACCGGCGATTCATTAAAGACTTCTCGAAAATTGTGAACCCGCTTTGAAAATTGTTGGAAAAGGATGTCAAGTTTGTCTTTGATGAGAGGTGCATGGAGTCTTTTGAGCTATTGAAACACAAGTTGACCAAAACTTCTATCATCACCGCACCTAATTGGGAATTGCCCTTTGAACTTATATGCAATACGAGTGATGTGGCGGTAGGTGCGGTGCTAGGCCAAATAATCAACAAAATATTCCATCCTATGTATTATGCTAGCAAAATGATGAATGAGGCCCAAAGAAACAACACGGTGATGGAAAAAGAGCTATTGGCTATTGTGTTTGCGATGGAAAAATTTCGACCTTATCTTATGGGTGTGAAGGTGATCATACACACGGACCATGCAGCCCTTCGGTATTTGATGACGAAGAAGGATTCGAAAGCAAGGTTGATGAGATGGGTGCTACTCCTCCAAGAATTTGATCTAGAGATTGTGGATGGAAAGGGAAGCGAGAATCAAGTTGCGGACCATTTGTCCCGGCTAGAGGAAGAGGGGAGACCATGCAATGGTGTTGAGATAAATGATACTTTCCCCGACGAGCAGCTTCTTTCCGTTTCTATGTGTGACATACCTTGGTTCGCGGACATCGCCAACTTCATTGTGACCAGTAATGTCCCGTGTGAGCTCTCTTCCAACCAAAGGAATAAACTCAAGTGGGATAGCTTGGATTATTATTGGGATGATCCGTATTTGTTTAAAATTTGTACAGACGGGGTAATAAGAAGATATGTATCGGAAAGTGAACAAATGAACATATTGGAGGCTTGTCAGTGAGGACGGCGTCAAAGGTTTTGAGTTGCGGCTTCTATTGGCTGACATTGTTTAAAGATGCTAGCGACTTGGTGAAGATATGTGATGCATGCCAAAGAGCCGGCGGGATTTCAAAAAGGGATGAAATGCCTCTCAATACAATTCTCGAGGTGGATATTTTTTATGTTTGGGCATTGATTTTATGGGCCCGTTCGTGAGCTCTTGTGGGAACACGTATATTCTTGTGGCGATGGACTATGTTTCAAACTGGGTTTAAGCCATGGCTCTTCCTAACAATGAATCCCAAAGTGTCGTGGCGTTCTTGAAAAAGAGTATCTTCACAAGATTTGGAACCCCTCGTGCTATCATTAGTGATGGGGGTCCCATTTTTGCAACAAGGTTTTCGACTCATTGCTTGCTAAAATGGAGTTAACCACAAAGTGACCACCCCCTATCATCCACAAGCTAGCGGTCAAGTGGAAGTCTCAAATCGGGAAATAAAGAGTATTTTGTCCAAAACGGTAAATGCTAATAGTACCGGTTGGTCAAAGAAATTGGATGATGCTCTTTGGGCTTATCGGACGGCTTACAAGACTCCAATTGGTATGTCTCCATAACAGTTGGTGTTTGGTAAGGCTTGCCATCTCCCGGTGTAATTAGAACACAAGGCTATGTGGGCGTTAAGAAAGTTGAACTTGGAATGGGATGTTGCAGCCAACCTCCGAGTGGAGCAATTGAATGAACTTGATAAGTTTAGATTTCACGCCTACTCCAGCTCGTCCTTGTATAAGTACAAGATGAAGTACTTTCACGACAAGTATGCTCGGGGTAAAGAATTCAAGGTGGGCGACATGGTTCTTCTTTTCGATTCCCGGTTAAGGTTATTTCCGGGGAAGCTCAAATCTAAATGGAGTGGTCCTTTTGAAGTGTTATTTGTGACTCCTTTTGGTGCTCTTGATCTCAAAAACAAGAATGGTGAAGTATTCTGGGTCAATGGGCATCGTGTCAAGCACTATTTTGGAAAGTTTGATGATAGTCACGTGGTGGCGCTCATTCATTTGAAGTGATATGATGGTAACATGCGTCGTGCCGCGACGTTAAATCAGGCGCTTCTTGGGAGGCAACCCATGTCTTTTTCTATTTCTTTGATTTTCTTTGTAGACTAGGATTTTTGAGTTAATGGTTTGTGAGATGTTGTAGGGATAATGTTGAACCAATGTAGAACAAAAGCACAAAATGTTAGGTCTCTGAAGTTTGCCAACGCGGCCGCGCTACATAATAGTGCGGTCCGCGCTGCCTTGAGCAAGGAAAGTCAAGTATCAGAAGTTACCAGCGCGGTCGTGTCACACTTTTGAGCGGTCCGTGCTGGGAGGACCTAAATAATCTTCTTTCTAAAGTTTCCCACACGGCCGCGTAGCATAACAGTGCGGTCCGTATGGGAAGCTGGGTCCAATGTGAAGGATGAAAATCCAGCGCGGTCCGCGTCCATTTTTGTGGGGCCGCACTGGTAGTTAGCTGACGGGTCCCACAGTCTTTTCTATAAATAGAGCATTAGGGATTCAGTTAAAACTTTTCGTAAAATCGGTCTCCTGAGCCATAAAATTTACTCTTTATCTGAGGTGTGCCCTTGTGCTTGCATCAATAGCTAAATCTTCATGCTCCTGGTAACATTTTCTCACATTGATCATTACTTAAGTGTTAATTTTAATTTTATTCATTTCCCAGTAGTATAACTTCTTATTTCTTCTCGTTTTTCTTAGGTTTAATTATTAGGTTAGTTTCTAGTGTTAGTTTTGAACACTGGGCATGAATTCACATATGGTTAATTGAGTAGGGACAACTAGGAGCCAAAAAAAAAATTTGATCAAAAATGGACTTAATTGCAAAACCCCAACTAAGTGAAAACCTTTGGCCTAGCGCGACCGCGCGTGCTTTTTGCGCGGTTTGCGCCATTTTTTCTGTGTGTGCTACTTGTTACCAGCACGGTCCGCATCACATTTTTGCGTGGTACGCGCTGGCCCAATACGACCGCGCTACAAATCAGTGCAGACCACGTTGGGGAGATTCAGAGAGGTCTCTTTGGGATATTTTCTCAAGCGCGGCCGCGCTCCAGTTTTACGAGGTCCGCGCTACCCCAGCGCGACCGTGTGACTCTTTTGCGCGGTCCGCGCCCCTTGTTCTGCTTCACTATTTCTGTATCATGAAATCAACTGTTTTATCCAATTCACTGCATGTGCTTAAGCTAACAATGCTAGACGTGTATTTTTGCAGATCATGGTTAAAAAACGAGGAGGTAAAGAACCACAACAACCCGGGAGAGGTGGTTCCTCCCGAGGGGGTAAGGGAAAGAATATTTTTAAACTCACTCCCCAAGTTCGGGAAAGCATAAAAAAGACCCGTAAGCTGATACGGGCTGCTGATAGAGCTGCCTCTCATTCTCCGGGGAGTCAGTATGCACTATCCAGGAGCATCACCTCAGAATCAGAACCCACTCACATCACTGACCCACTCCGATTACATGACACTCCTTCACCTTCACCCTCCTCTAAAAGACTGGTCAACGTAGTCTCGGACTAATCTGGTGAGCCCGTAGCAAGAAGTAATGAACAATACTCCACCTCCCCCACATCTTCATTATCTTGGGAGAGTACAGTGTATAGTGAGGGGGTGAGCCTCAAGTCGGGAGAGTTGATCGAGCCAGAAAACCTGAAGCCTGGGCATACAGATTTGTGAGTGAGATAGCGTTCCACAAATTTAGAGAGTGGTGGCCCGTGAGGAAGTTGATCCCGGAGAGAACATTCATTGACAATGATCTTCTACCTCTCAACCCAAAGGTGCAAGAGCAATTCCGTACTAGAGATGGCTGGAGCTTCTTCAAGGAGAGATGTATTGATGCCAATGAGCATATGGTAAAAGAGTTCTATTGCAATGTTTCTTATGTAGTTAAGTACACAAAGGCGACGAAGGTGCGGGATAAAATGGTAGTTTTTGATAGGAAGTCCTTGAATGACTATTTGGGGTTCAAAGAGAAGGATGAATCAGAATACTTAGCGAAGCTAGCAATGGGTGAGGAGGTGCGTCCTTGGTTGGCCGAGTACTTGGCAGCCCCGGGCACTGTTCCAAAATGGTTGAAGGCGGGGGAGAAGATTTTACGGAACACATTTAGTTTTGAAGCTAAGGGTTGGTTGACATTTGTTTGTAGTAGACTTGATCCATCTACCCATGATCACACAGTTCCTCTTGCCCGGGCTGTTCTTGTGGCATCCATCATGGTCAGGCTTCCACTCAATGTGGGTAACATCATCTCAAGAGTGATCTCTGCTGTCAGACAGGAGACCAACACAAACTACACCTTCCCAAACACCTTGTCCATGTACTTCAGAGATTTGGAGGTGAAGAAAAAATGCTTTGATGTTAAGGCAAAGCCGGTGGCCCCCTATTCTTGGTATAGCCAATTGGGTTCAGACAACCCAAAATCCAAAAAGTACCAGCCACCCACTTCTGCCCCAAGTGGCCAGTCTGAGAAGCCAGTTATGGGAGAGCCTTCTGCTGGACCACCCTCCATCCCTTCCACTTCCACCAGTGATCCCTTGCCCTCGGGACCGTCTTCTGTTGCTAGCCAATCTACTTCAGCTGACCCGGCAGTCCGTTCATCAAAGACTCATCGGTTCACTGCCCACCAGCTCAGTCATTCTTTAGACAGTCTGAACAACTGGATGTCAGCTGCGACATCCAAGTTGTCCACTTTGGATACTACAGTTGAGGCACAGTCAGCACCATCCACTGCTCAGATTCCTCCTTCTATTGAGGAGACATTGAAGAAGCTCCTGGCCAACCAGGAGAATATTTTAGAGACTCGGGCCACCTTGACTAAGGCGGTAGATTCGCATGGTAAGGCTTTGAAGGAGCTTGCCAAAGATCATAAGAAGATGAGAAAGTCAAGGGCGTCAAAGGAGTTGGTAAAGAAGCTTCGAGCTGACATTGAAAAGCTATTGGCAGACCAGATGCCTTTAGACTTGCTATTTGGGGATTCAGCCCTTGATCCAGCAGCACAGCAGCCATAGTAGGAGGAGGAGCCTAGGCACCCAAGGAAGAAGAGGAAGCTTCCTAGAGCTGAAGGTGTAGTGATCGAGGTAGCACAGGTTCAGGAAGTTCCCTCCAGTGTTGCACCAGATGTTCAGCCGGTCCATGATCCAGCCCCTGTCCCAACAGCAGAGCAGTAGCCAGCTGGGAACCAATCTGAGGTTCCCGCCAGTACAGAGGACCAGGGGACCACTGAGCAGCCCATGAAGACGGATCAGGCTTAGGGAGCCACTCTATATCCTTTCTCTATTTTATGCTTATTTTGGTAGTTGGCATTAGGGACAATGCCAGCTCTTATTCATGGGGGTGTGCCCTACTATTTTTATTTTTGATACACTTGGATGATTTTATATATTTGATTTTTAGTTTATGTTTTTAGATTTGATAGTTGGCTTGTATATAACTTCTAATTTTGGCTACTTCTCTACTTTATGTATATATTCATCCCCGCTGTATATTCTACTCCCCATTGTACATATTCATTCGATTTTCTTATTTTTGTTAAAAACAATTCATTTTTAGCTTCGTAATTAGGCTCGTAGCCTTTTGTTTTGGTTTTGATGTTTTCTATAAGCCCTTGGTTTTCTTAATGCCACGGTTCTTTCCAAGGGTAGAATGTTGTACGAACCGGGTGGCTCTTCCCAATGATAGATGGTGTGACAACCTTATTAAGAGTTTGAGTCCTTTTTTTATTTTTCTTCTTTTGATTTCGATATTTTGTAGTTAATGGTACCTCAGGCAAGCTTCACTTGGGCCTAACACATTTGCCTTTGATCCCATGGTCAAAGACATAATGTTGTGTTTAGGATGGTGAAAGTCGTGGCCTTGAGACTCTTGTGTTGACCAAACAATCATCATGTGGTCGTGTTGGACCATTGTGTGCTTGAATCGTAACTAAGGTCGTTGTGAGCCCTCGACTCGATGTCTTTAGCAATCCTTGAGTGTGTGTGGTGAGAATTCGAATTGTGAGTCCAAGTCCCGTGCCGATGATCTAGAACTTGCCCCGAATGTTTATTGAGGCAAAATCCTAGGTGAAATTTGACTTGAGAAGTGATTATAGGCTCTCCTTGATCAAAATGCTAAGTTGAACAATTCCATAGCCTACCAATGAAATGATTCCCTAGTTAACCCCTTTTGTTCCTTAAACGTTTTTCTTCAATAACCAAAGCTACAAGCCTATACCCGTTTTTAATGAGGCCCTCTCTTGGCACCCAATCTTCCCTTGAGTATATGACAAATGTCTATGTTTGGGGGGAGAGGCAAGGAAGGAAACAATGTGGTAAAAGGTACAAAAGCAAAAATAAAAGGAAGACAATGAAAAAGAAAGGAAAGAAAAGACAAAAAGAAAAACCAATGTGAATAAGAACAAAAAGGGGATTCAAAGAAAACAAAAGTGAAAAGGATGTGGAAAAAGTAGAAAAAGGAGAAATGTGTTGAATTGCATAATAAAGAGTGACAGTGTGTCTCTCTAACCCCTTGAAAAAGAAGTGAATACTCTAATGAGTCAAGAAAGTGTGCCAAAATGAAACAAAAGAAGTGCTTAAGGGAAGATTGAACCCACTTGAACAAAAACATATCCTACCCTTACCCAAAAGCCTTTACAATGACTCCACAAAAGCCCTATATGATCTTGAGTTGAACGGAACCTACATTAGTGGATACTTACATAAGGGGCAAGCATATGGTACCTAGAGCCGGACTTGTGACCTTTTTGCTGAGAGAAATGAGTGAAAGTCCATAAACCTCAGTTTGTGTGTAATTACTCTAAAAGGTGAGGTTCGCTTAGGGAGAGTTGAGGATGTGTGAGTTTGGGTCCCACAATGACCAAGGTATTTGAGAAAAGCTTTTTGATAAAATGAGCCAACCCTTGATGCTCTTGTGCCACACTTGATCCACAGTTTTCAAAAGCTTAAAATGTGTTAATGGTGCATTCGCATTGAGGGCAATTGTTAGTCCCAATTGATGCATGTTGAGGTTACTTTAGGATGGCTGGAAATTCTTGGATTGCCTTTTTAAGGGCGGGTCTTATTTTGTTTGCTTGAGGACAAGCAAAGGTTTAAGTTTGGAGGAGTTGATAAGTTAGGATTTTAACATGATTATACCCCTACTTGCTATTGCTTTTGTTATGAATTGCCACAAAATAGTCCCAAAATGCTTACAATTTGCGCTTGATTGCAGGTTTGAGCGACAAGATGACAAATGTCAAAGATCGGCTCAAAACGGAGTGAAACCTGCCAAGTGTCAAAGACCAAGTGAAGTGTGGAATAAGAAGACCTAGCGCGGACCACACTGATTTGCCACGCGGCCGCGCTAGGAGATTCAGAGACTGGTTCATTTCAGGGGCATTCTGCGCGGCTGCGCTCCATTTCTATGCGGTCCGCACCAGTGAAGTTCAGAGACCTACAATTTCAAGGCAAAGTCCCACGCGGCCGCGCTACAAATCAGTGCGGTCCGCGTGGATGAGATTCAGAGAGATGGTGTTTTTCCCAAACCCTGCCACGCAGCCGCCCTCCATTTATACGTGGTCCGTGCCCGTCTTCAACCGCGGCCGGACTCCCAACTTCAGAGAGGAGATATTTACAGTCGAAGAGCCAACGCGGCCGCGCTACCTTTTTGTGCGGTCCGTGCTGACCCCGCAGGGGTATTTTTGTCCAGTTTTTTCATCCCTGTATAAATAGGACATTTTACCACTTTTAAGTCAAGTTTTATATTCTGAACAAGGGTTGCGCTTGTGAGAACGTGTTTTAGCCTATTTTGGGCATTTTAACATTAATTCTTCCATAGATTCTTGTAGTTTAACTTTAGCAATTAATTAATATGCTTAGTTCTTCATCTATTTCTTCTTTAATTATGTCTAGCTAAACCCATTAACTAGGGTTGTGGCTCAACCCTAGTGTGGGTAATTGATGGGTTTTGCTTCTTAATGATAGATTGATATTGGGTGTTTGTTATTTGGGTTAATTTTATGCTTTAATTAAGGATTGATGGTTGCAAACATTGATTCTAGCTTAGTGGGTTTTGACTCTTTTTGAGAAAGAGAGTCTATGGCCCCAAAATTGACCCAACAAGGAATTGGGATGGACCTATGAGAAATGGTAGTCCCAATTAACGGGTTAATTCTCGAGAGAGTAATCACCCTACTTGAACCCTAGTTGCTTGATCTAATTGGCCTACCCAATTGGTCGAGAGAGAGTCAATTGGGCAAAATCGCTCTCTCTATTGAGAGGTGTGAGAGTGGGTACAATTGTGCAATGGTTATAATATTGATCCAAAATATGTCAATCTATTATTAGTAGTTTCTACCCGTTAGTTAACCACCTAGGTGATGCCACGACCCTAGTGCCTTTCTCTATCTTAATTACAACTTAGAAAATATCTCTTTAGCATAATTTAGTCTTAACCCTTAGTTGATAATAGTATTTGATAAAAAGAAAACCCAAAAATGTTAGGAGTGCAATTAGAAGCTCAAACACATTCTTAGTCTAGAGAGATACGCAACTCCACTCCAAGCTCTCTGTGGAAAAATTGACCTCGATACCACTATTCGGGTAAACGTTGTAGCACCCACTCTTCCTACCATTATGTAAGGTTGAGTTGGCTGAGATTAGTGGCGACTCTTCTAAATTGCAAACTCAATTCCTAAAAAGAAAAGAGTTGTCTGCCCAAATGTCATAAACCCAATTTCACCTTAGAAAAAAGGGGCATCAACAGCAAGCTTTAAACACTCGTCCTATGAGGGAACTACCAAGTGATACAGTGGTGAACCCAAAGGTGGGAATAATATGGGACATGCTATGGCCGTGACTACAAGAAGTGGAAAAGGTGGGGAGGCAACCACCTCAAATCACAGAAGAATTATGGATGATGATGTTTGTGTAATAAGATGAGACTCCAAGTAATGTGGTTCAGGCTAATGAAGAAGTAAGAATTGAAATTGATGAAAATGTGGAGGAGACGCAAGAGAAGTGAACCCGTCTAGGGAACACGTAATTGACATGTCGGAATCGGTAGTGCCGAAGGCTAAGGCACCAATGCCAAGGCCTCCTCCTCCATATCCCCAACGGGTTGCAAAGCAAAATAGTGAGAACCAATACAAAAAGTTTATTAATATGATGAATAGTTTGTCTATAAATGTACCATTGGTTGAGACTTTAGAGCAAATGCCAGGCTATGCAAAGTTCATGAAGGACTTGGTGACGAAGAAAAATCAATGAATTGTGAGACTATCAAAATAACATATCAAGTTAGTGAAATTGTGCACTCATTGGCTCTGAAATTAGAAGATCCAGACGCTTTCACAATCCCTTGCACTATTGGGACCGCCGATTTTGCCAAAGCTCTATGTGATCTAGGGGCGAGTACCAACTTGATGCCTTACTCAGTGTTTAAAACTTTGGGAATTGGGCAACCAAGACCCACATCCATGAGGTTGCAAATGGCAGATCGTGACTTTGGGTATTATTTATAATGTGTTAGTTCGTGTTGACAAGTTCATCCTCCAGGCAGACTCTGTGATTCTTGATTCTGAAGTGGACTATGAGGTTCCTATCATTTTGCATAGACCTTTCCTCACTACAGGGAAGGCTCTTATTGATGTGGAAGCCTGTGAGCTCACTTTCTGGGTGGGTGACAAAACGGTGGTCTTCCATGTGTGCAAATCTATGAGGCAACAAAATAGCAATGAATTTTGTTCGTTCTTGGATTTAGTGATTGATGTAATTGTTGATGATGCTAGTGCCACAATGAATGTTGAGGACAAATTGGAAGTCGTGTTGCTCAACCTCGATGATGATGAGGAGGAGAATGATAGTTATATAGAATGTGTGAATGTATTGCAAGGAATGGGGTCTTACAGTTATGAACCCCTCAAGTTATCCTTGGATCTTGAGAACCGGGAGAATCTTCCAACAAAGCCCCCAATCAAGGAGCCTCCTATATTGGAGTTAAAGCCATTGCCTCTGCATCTCGGGTATGAATTCCTTGGCCTTTCTTCAACTTTACCAGTTATTTTTTCCTCTTCTTTGACTAACGTGCAGGTAGAGTCCACATTGGAGGTGCTACAAAGGAGGAAAAGATCAATTGGATGAACATTGGTGGATATCCCGGGTATAAGCCCCGCCTTTTGCATGCACAAGATTATTTTGGAGGAGGGTGCCAAACCTTCCATTGAACATCAAAGGAGGCTAAATGAAGCAATTCAAGCAGTGGTCAAGAAGAAGATCATAAAGTGGTTAGATGTCGGGGTTGTTTACCCCATTTTCGATAGTTCATGGACTTCTCCGGTGCAATGTGTCCCAAAAAAAGGAGGCATGACTGTGGTTACCAATGATAAGAAAGAGTTGATTCCTACAAGAATGTTAATCGGGTGGAGAGTATGCATGGACTATAGTAAGCTCAACAAAGTTACAAGAATGGATTAGTTCCCACTTACCTTCCTTGATCAAATGCTAGATAGTTTGGTCGGTCATGCTTTCTATTGTTTCCTCGATGGATATTCCGACTACAATCAAATACTTATTGCTTCGGAGGACCAAAGAAGACCACTTTCACATGTCCTTATTGTACTTTCTCATTTTGAAGGATGCCATTTGGGTTGTTTAATGCACTGTAATATTTTCAACGGTGTATGATGGCTATATTCACCGACATGGTGGAGGATATTCTTGAGGTCTTCATGGATGATTTTTCTGTGGTTTAAAATTCTTTTGATGATTGTTTGAACAATTTGGATAAGGTCTTCACTAGATATGAGGAGACAAATTTGGTGTTCAATTGGGAGAAACGTTCCTTCATGGTCGAGGAAGGCATAGTCCTCGGCCACAAAATTTCAAAGCATGGCATTGAGGTCGATAAGGCCAAAATGAGGTGATCTCCAAACTTCCTCCTCCTACATCCGTGAAGGTTAGTGAGGAGCTTCTTGGTTCGTGCGGGGTTCTATCGTTGATTCATCAAGGACTTTTCCAAAGTGGTGAACCCTTTGTGTAAGATTTTGGAGAAGGATGCCAAGTTCCATTTCAACGAAGATTGTATTAAGGCATTTGAATTGCTCAAGTTCAAGTTGACTACAATTCCGATTATCACTGCATCAGATTGGAGCTTACCTTTTGAGCTCATGTGGGACGCTAGTGATGTGGAGGTTGGAGCAGTTTGGGGCAACATATCAACAAAATCTTCCATCAGGTCTACTATGCTAGCAAGACTATGAATTATACCCAAGTCAACTACACAGTGACCGAAAAGGAGTTACTTCATATTGTCTTTGCTATGGATATGTTCTGCCTTTACTTGATGGATACAAAGGTGATTGTCCACTCCGATCATGCGGTGCTTCGATATTTGATGAGCAAGAAATATTATAAGGATAGGTTGATATGGTGGGTGCTTCTGTGGAAAGAGTTTGATTTGGAGATACAAGACCGCAAAGGTAGTGAAAATTAAGTAATGGACCACTTGTCCCGACTGGAGGAGGAGGGGAGGCCACATGACGGCCCTGAGATCAATGATTCCTTCCCTGACGAGCAATTGCTAGCCATTTCAATAACCGGGATGCCATGGTTCGCACACTTAGCAAACTATCTTGTGAGTGGCATCATGCCGAATGAGTTCTCTTCAAACCAAAGGAAGAAGCTCAAACGGGATTTCCTTGACTATTATTAGGATTAGCCATATCTTTTCCGGATATGTTCCGATGATATGATCTGACAATATGTGATGGATGAAGAACAAATGGGAATTCTTGACGCTTTCCACTCTTCGCCAAATGGTGGTCACTATGTAGGAGTTAGAAAGGCAACAAAAGTGTTGAGTTGTAGATTCTATTGGCCTACTCTCTACAAAGATGCTAGTGATCTAGTCAAGTGTTGTGATGAATTGTCAATGGGCTGGTGGGATTTCTAAGAAGAATGAGATGCCCTTCACCACTATCTTGGAAATTGATATCTTTGATGTTTGGGGTATTGATTTCATGGGACCATTCGTGAGCTCTTGTGGGAACACTTACATTTTGGTAGTTGTGGACTATGTGTCAAAGAGGGTTGAAGTCGTGGATTTACCCAACAATGAAGCTCGACGTGTGGTGGCATTTTTGAATAAAAACATCTTTACATGGTTTGGTACCCCCAAGGGCCATTATTAGTTATAGGGGTACACATTTTTCCAATAAGGCTTTTGATTCCTTACTCACCAAGTATGGTGTCACTCACAAAGTCTCGACCCTCTACAATCCTCAAGAAAGCGGACAAGTTGAAGTCTCCAACCGGGAGATCAAGAGTATTTTGTCAAAGACTATGAATGCCAACCAGATGGATTGGTCAAGAAAACTTGATGATGCTCTTTGGGCTTATAGGACAACATACAAAACACCGATTGGGATGTCTCCATATCGATTGGTATTAGGGAAGGCGTGTCATCTTCTGGTGGAACTTGAGCATAAGGCCATGTGGGCTTTGAAGAAATTGAACCTTGAGTGGGATGTCACCACAAACTTATGGGTGGCACAATTGAATAAGGTTGATGTATTCTGGTATCATGCCTACACAAGTTCGTCCCTTTACAAGGATAAGATGAAGTTCCTCCATGACAAGTACATCCATAATAAGCAGTTTAAAGAAGGTGATCTTGTAATATTGTTCAATTCCCGGCTATGGATGTTTCCAGTCAAGTTGAAGTCAAAATGGAGTGGCCCCTTTGAAGTAGTGAGGTAACCCCATTTGGTGCTCTAGATTTGAAACATAAGAACGATGAGGTGTTTAGAGTCAACGGGCACCGGGTTAAATATTATCTTGGCAAGGTTGATGAGGGCCACATTGTGGCAGTTCTTCATTTCAAATGATTCGTAATTTATGTCGTGCCGCGACATTAAATCAGGCGCTTCTTGGGATGCAACCCATGTGTCCTTTTCTTTTTCTTATTCTTCTTCATTATATAGGTTTTGTTTTGTACTAACTAGTTTTGAAGTGTATGCAGGAATTTGTGTGCATTGCAAGCACTGTTCAAGAAAAAATTTGCTAAGTGTCACAAAAATGCGGACCGCACCAGAATTATGTGGACCGTACAATCACTCTGCGGCCGCACAATTCTATGTGCGGTCGCACAACTGGAAGACCAAAAGTGCATGCTCTCTGAGGATTGGCATGTCCGATTTCATTAACAATTTGTGGCCACACACAAAATTGTACGGTCCGCACAAATTCTGCAGTCGCACTCATTTTTGTGCAGACCGCATAGCATCTTCACAAGGTCAGGTAAAGAGTGCGGACCGCACTCAAAATGGTGCGGCCACACTCAGGTAAGTTCTTGGCCCGAATGGGTCAACCTATAAATAGGACTTTTCACCATTATTCACATTTTACTCTTTCTGAACTCTCAAACCCTAAGCAAACATAGTGCATACCCCATTAGTTCTCAAACATCAAGCATTTTGTATCTACAGATTCTCACATGCATCCTTCATTACTGGTATGTTCATTTCATCTTTAGATTTTTCATCTTCTCTTAGATTTATTCTTTTGTCTAGGGTTATTTTCATGCCTAAAAATGTCAACAGTCAGTCATTTTTTATTAGAATCATGTGGGTAGTGTCTTAAATGTTAATTGGGGCCTGGGTAAGTATCTAATCATGTTTAATTGCTCAAACCATGTCTAATTTGTTAACAAAATTGCATGAAACGTAAGGCAGTGCCGAATATTTTCAAATTGTGCGGCCGCACACATTTTTGTACGGCTGCATACATTTTTATGCAGTCCGCAGATCTTAGATTTAGGGTAAAATAAATGCTTGATATGTGCGGACTGCACTCAAAATTATGCAGTCCCCAGTGAAATTATGCGGTCCGCAGTGAAATTATGTGGTCCGCATGAAAAATTGTGCGGTCTGCACTGTTGAATGATCAGAGAACCCAATAGTCTGAACCTGGGGTTGTGCGGCCACACTCAAAATTTTGTGGTCCACACTTTGGTTTTGCGGCCGCACTTAAAGTTGTGCATTTTGCACTTTTGGTTATGCGGCAACACTGTGAAATTGTGTTGTCTGCTTTGCAATTACCAAACATGCATCTGTAAACAAAATGAGCTTCAATTCTAACTGATTCCTATTACTTATGTGTTGTAGACAATGGTTTGATCACGGGCATAGGCGATACATCCAAAGAGAGAGGTGAGCCCTCTCTAGGCCGAGGCAAGAGTAACCTACCACTTGCCATTCAGAGAGCCATAAGCAAGAAAGCAACCTCCAACAGAGTTCCTTAACCCTCTGAATCTAGTGAGTATCTCCCATCTAGGGAAGCTTCTGAGGGTAACTCTGCGGAAGCACTGCCTGATACCCAATCTCAACAAGTCCCGAGTAGATTTCACTTGGTAGATGAATCCTCTTCCGCTGCTAGTTCTTCTGAAGGTTTAGAAGAAGGTAGCTAATATTTTGAGCCCTCTTCCTCACATGCCCCGGCTACACCAATCAATGAAGATGATATTGATGATGTCCCGAATGATGGGAGAGGAGGTGACACTCCAGTGGGCGACCTTGAGAGGTCGAGGATAAGAGAGATGTGGGAAGACAGATACGTCAGCTTAACTGCCTTCAACAGATTTAGAGAGTGGTGGCCCCAAAGATTGCTCACACTTGAGAGACAGTTCTTGATGAAGGATTTGGACATTCACAATCCAAATGTCCTTAGATAGTTCCGGGAGCGAAAGGGATGGAAATGGTTCACCCAATGTGTCCTCGGTGCAAATGTGCACTTAGTTAAAGAATATTATGCAAATGTGGCTCACATAAAGAAGGGTACCAAGATAAAAAAAAGGTGTGAAATCTGAAACCCCGATTGGACTTGTGCTCTAAACTCATATGTGAGATTTGAAGAAGTGGAGGCAGTCCAATACTTGGAAAAGATTTCTAAGGGTGATGCAGCTTTCCCGCGGTTAGCAGAGATTTTGGCTACTCAAGATCACCACCTCCGTGGCTTAGAGCAGGGGTTCCCATAATTTGGGCCACCCTAAATTTTGAAGCCAAAGGGTGGCAGACATTCGTATGCAGCTGCATTGATCTGTGCTTAAATGAGAACAACCTCCCACTTTCCCATACAGTCTTGGTGGCTTCGATTATGGCTGGTATCCGATTAATGTTGGTGCTATCATGTCCACCAGTATCACATTAGTTGTCCAGAAGATGAGAGATCATACCCGTACCCGAACTTCCTCACAGAGTATTTCAATGATCAAAAGGTGGAGCCAAGGTAGTATGATACAAAAGTAAAGGCTAAGAAGCCTTTCTCATGGTACCACCTACAGGGTGCTCACAACCCGAAGTTCAAGCGTAAGGAAACTACCTCCGCTGGCCAGTAAGACTAGCCAACGATAGTAGTTACTGATTCAGCTATTGAGCCTTCCACAGATGTCATACATTCCATAGCATCTAGTCCATCCACCAGGATAGCAACCATGCCACCACTTTCTTCTTCTAGACCATCAGCTTCATTATCAGTGTCATTATCGATGCCAGCCTCATCCACTTATCCACAGACTACGCTGCGAGCCTCCCAGACATTGGCAAGTCTCAACAACTAGATGCAGGCATCTAGTTGAAGGATGTCTGACATATCGAGTGTTGTTGCAGCAGACTACTCTATCCTAGAAACACCACAGGTACCTCCGTCAGTGGAGGAAACATTGAAGAAGATTCTGGACAACCACAAGACCATTATGGAGACTCTGGTGGTGCATGGGGAAGTCATTGAGGAGTTGCTTAAGCAAGCAAAGAATATGCGAAAGTCTCAGGCATCGAAGAAGTCAATGGAGAAGTTGAGAAAAGAGACTACCAAGTTAACATCTACAAGAGATCTACCACTTGACCTGCTTATAGAGCGAGTAGTACCAGTAGCACCAGCAGTACTCGAGGTAGCAGCTGGCCAATCTGAGGAGCTGGCCAGTCTGAGGAGCTGGTTGCTACTGCCTACACCGGTAAGGAGATACTCTAGATGCTCAGCAACCCTGTTGTCCCTCAGCCAGGTGATGATGAGATACAACTAGAGAAAATCAAGCTCTAGATGCTCAGCAACCCTGTTGTCCCTCAGCCAGGTGATGATGAGATACAACTAGAGAAAATCAAGGGTGTTGTGGATGCCATGCAGATGGAGACCACATAAGGAGGTCTCTTAACTCTCTAGCCTTCCTTGTTCTTAATTTTGTTAAGCATCGGGGACAATGCTTATTTTTATTCAGGGAGTGGTCCATTTTGATTGATTTGACATTGATATTGGCCTGTAATAACTCTTATATTCTTTTTCTTTTATCTTTATTTTCTCTTTGGTTATGTATATATTCTTCCCTCTCATTTGATGTATATATTCATTTACCTTATGTATATATTCATTTCCTTTTGGTTTGTATAGTCATTTGTCTTACTTTCTGGAGTTTACTTCATAGCTTCTTTAGTTTGTTTTCCTTAGTAGTATAACTTCTTATTTACTTCGTAGATTCTTTTTTATGTGTTAGCTTCTTTTTGCGTTTAAGTGAACAATAAGCCTTTGGTTTTCTTAATGCCACGGTTCTTTCCAAAGGTGGATTTTATGTAAACCGGGTGGCACTTCTCGACGATGGGTGGCGTGACAACCTTCTTAAAGGATTGAGTTTATTTTATTTTGTGTTTATTCAAATATAGTAGTAATGAATAAAAGGGTCTTGGTGTGAGACGTGAGGTATTGAATTGCAAGTCCAAATACTTATGCTAATAGTGTAGAACTTGCCCCGAATGTTTTCTAGGCGAATTTCTAAGTGTAGCTTGGCTTGAGATATGGTTGTAGGCTCTCCTTGATCCAATTTGAAGTTTGAAATCGTCCATATCCTACTAATGTGATATCCCTAGTCAACCCATTTGAGCCTAGGCCTTTTTTCATTCAATAACCATGTTACAAGCCTTTATCTGTTTTGTAATGACACTTTCTTGGCACCCGATCTTTCCTTAGCATTCTTGGGAAACAATTGGCAAAAACATAAGTTTTGGGGAGAGACGAGGAGTTTAAAAGTGAGATAAAGGTACAAGGAAGATAAATAAATGAAGAAAATGGAAGGCAAAGAAAAGAAAGAAAGAACAAAAAGAAAAATGCCAAAAAGAAAGTGAATAAGGTAGAAAGTTGAAGGGATTCAAAGAAAACAATGATGAAAGGCATGGAGTAAATAAAAAAAGGAGAAAAATGAATATCATGACCAAGAAAGAGTGATGTTACATCTCTTTAGTTACCCCAAGGAAAAAGAAATTTACTCAAAGAGTCGACAAAGTATGGGCCAAAAAGAGAAAATGGAGTGCTTAAGGAAAGATAAACCCATTCTATTCTGAGAAGTCCTACCTTAATCCAAAAGCCTTTATTGCATCCCACAAAATCCCTACATGATTTCAACTTGAGTGAGCTTGTAAGGGGCAAGCTTATGATACTTAGAGCCGGACTTGTGATATTCTTTTGAGAGAGATGAACGAATGTTTCACAGTCCTTGCTTAGAATGTTACAGTCTAAAGTGAGATATGCTAATGGAGAGTTGAGTATGAAGAGTTACCTACATAATAGACCGAGCGTCCTTGATGAATAAAGTCAACTCTTGATGTTCTAGTGCCACATTAGAACTATTGTACTCAAAAAGTCAAATCATTATATTGTTGATAATTCATACATGTTGTGGGAAATTGTTGGTCCCAATTAATGTGTGATTGATTCACCTTAGGCCAGCTGAAATAGTTCTTGTCTTGTGGAGGTGGGAATTGCCTTATTTGCTTGAGGCTAAGCAAAAGCTTAAGTTTGGAGGAGTTGATAAGTAAGGATTTCGACTACTTATTTGCTCTCTTTTACTTTCATTTTAGACCAAAATTGTTTAAAGTACTCCCGAAAACTAATGAAATGTGCTTGCTTGCAGGAATGATAGAACATGAGCTAAAGAGATTAAAATCAACTCAAGAAGGAGTAATTTTTGATAAGGACATAAACAAGGCTAAAAGGGCACTATATGGACCGCACAATATTGAGTGTGGCCGCAGATCATGAAGAAGACCTCTGACAAGAAATGACATGCAAAGTGCGGACCGCACAATTCTGATGCGGCCATATAAGACAAAGATCAGAGAGATGGAATTTTAAGTTCAAGAAGAAATGTGGACCGCACCATGTTTGTGCGGCTGCATAATCAAGAGCGCGGCCGCACTCATTTTTATGCGGTCCGCCGAAGTCTCACACAACCAAAGCCCAAAATCAAGGAGCGTGGACCGCACTATAATTGTGCGGCCGCAAAAGCAAGAGTGCGGTCGCACTCATAAATATGCGGTCCGCAGAAGTTGAAGCAGAGTTGGAACCTCTCAAGACAAGTCTCATTGTGTGGACCGCACACATAATTGTACGGCCGCACAACCTCCGCAGAGGTAATTTTGTCAGATATTTTCAGCTTAGTATAAATAGAAACTTTTGTCATTTTTAGGTCAAGTTTCGTTTTAGGAGAGCACCTGAGCCATTTTTACTTACTGTATTGGGTAACATTGTACTAGTTTAGCATTTTAACATTAGATTTTCTTCCCTTAATCAAGTATTATGAATTCTATCTTAGTTTCTTCTTTAATTTCTGGATTTTCCATGAGTAGCTAAATTTCTAGCTAGGGTTGAGACCCAACCCTAGTGTGGGTACTTAAAGGGTATTTGATTTAGGGTTTGTTTGTGATTGGATTAATGATATTTAGCCTAGTTCTTGCTTGAATTCAAGAATTAACTGTTACAAATATTGATTTATGCCTAATTCATTTAGTCTCTACTTAAGAAAGAGAGACTAAGTCTAGGAAAACTTGGCTAACAAGAAACTGGGGTGAACTCAATAAATTGATAGCCCTAATTAAGTTGAATCTAGAGATAGTAAGACCCGACTTGAGCATTTATCACTTGTTTTGTGCGATACCCATTTGGACTTGAGAAAACCAAATTGGGTAAAATTACTCTAACTACCGAGAGGTATTGAGTGGGTAATTGCGTGTGATTGCTATATTACAACCCCGACCAATCAAATTTTCCTTTGAGTTTACAATCCGTTAGGTAACCACCTAGGTGGAAGTCACGACCCTAGACCTTTTATCAACTTGATAAACAACACCACCAAAAAATTGTTTCTTAGCTTTTCATTTGAAAACATTAGCACAATCAATAGAAAAAGAAAGAAACAACCAAATATGTGGAAGCGCAATCTTGGGCACACCATGCACCTAGTCTAGACATATACCTACTCCCATATCTAACTCCATGCGGATCTGCTGCTTCGACCGCCTCATAACCTATATTTGTGGCGTGAGTTTGGGCGACATCACCTCCCCCGGCTCAGACCATCCAACTGGCGAATGACACCGTCTCCCGTATAATGCCTCATATGGAGCCACTAAATGCTCGATTGGTAGCTATTGTTGTAGGAATACTCCGCAAACGGTAAGAACATTTCCCAAGGACCCCTAAAATCCATCACACAAGCACGAAGCATGTCCTCTAATATCTGAATAGTGCGCTCGGACTGTCCGTCCATCTAGGGATGAAATGTTATGCTCAACTCAACTTGCGTTCCCAACTCACACTGTACTTCCCTCCAGAAGCGAGGTGAACTGCGTACCTCAATCAGAAATGATAGATCCAACCGCTCTAAAAAATAGGTAACTGCCATAGGAATGAAATGTGCTAACTTGGTCAGCCTGTCCATAATGACCCATACCGTGTCAAAATTCCTCTGAGTCCATGGGTGTCCAATAACAAAATCCATAGTGATACACTCCCACTTCCACTCATGAATCTCTAACTTCTTAAGCAAACCACCAGGTCTATGATGCTCGTACTTTACTTGCTGACAATTTAGACAGTGAGCTACATATGCAACTATATCATTCTTTATCCTTATCCGTCAATAATGTTGTCACAAGTCCTGATACATCTTGGTAGCACCCGGATAAATAGAATACCGGGAACTGTGGGCCTCCTCAAGAATCAACTTCCGAAGTCCATCTATATTTGCACACAAATATGACCCTACATCCTCAAAAACCCATCATCTCCGACAGTAACCTGGTTGGCACCACTGTACCGCACTGTCTCCCTAAGGACAAGAAAATGAGGGTCATCATACTGCCGCTTCCTGATGCACTCGTACAAGGAAGACTGAGCAAATATACAAACTAGAACACAATTGGGCTCTAAAACATCTAACCTCACGAACTGATTTGCCAAAATCCTGAACATCTGTTGCAAGCAATCTCTCACCAACTGGAATGTACGCAAGGATGCCTTTCTACTCAAGGCATCGGCCACCACATTGGCCTTCTCATGGTGATACAAAATAATGATATCATAGTCTTTCAACAGCTCCAACCACATCATCTACCTCAAGTTGAGATCCTTTTGCTTGAACAAATACTGTAGACTCCTGTGATCCGTGAATACCTCACACAACACGTTGTAAAGGTAGTGCCTCCAAATCTTCAGTGCATGAACAACGGCTGCCAACTCTAAGTCATGAATAGGGTAAGTCTTCTCATGAACCTTCAACTACCACGATGCATATGCAATCATCCTAGCATCCTGCATCAATACAGTACCGAGCCCAATACAAGATGCATCACAATACATCGTGTAAGATCTTGAACCTGTGGGCAACACCAACACTGACGCCGTAGTAAAAGTTGTCTTGAGATTTTGAAAGCTCAACTCGCACTCGTATGAACATCTGAACGGGTTACCCTTCTGGGTCAAGATAGTAAATGGGGTTGCTATAGATGAAAACCCCTCCACGAACCGCCGGTAATAACCAGCCAAACCCAAGAAACTCTAGATCTATTTAGCTGAAGTGGGTCTAAGCCAGTTCTGAACTACATCAATCTTCTTACGATCCACCTTTATCCCCACTTCCAATACAACGTGTCCCAAAAGGCTACCGAGTCTAAACAAAACTCGCACTTTGAAAACTTGGCATATAACTTGCTATCTCTCAGAGTCTGAAGTATAATCCAAAGATGTTGCTCGTGCTCCTCTCGACTATAGGAGTAGATCAGGATATCATCAATAAATACAATAAAATGTAATCCAAGTAGGGATTGAACACCCGGTTCATCAAATTCATAAATGTTGTCGGTGCATTTGTCAACTCAAATGACATCACTAGAAACTCATAATGTCCATACCGAGTCTAGAAAGATATCTTAGAGATATCAGATGCCCTAATATTCAATTGATGGTAGCCAGACCTCAAATCAATCTTTGAAAAAACCTCAGCACCCTGAAAATGATCGAATTAGTCATCAATCCTCGGCAATGGATACATGTTCTTGATGTTGACTTTGTATAACTGCCGATAATCTATGAACATCCTCATCGATCCATGTTTTTTCTTCACGAACAACACGATGCACCCCAGCACGAGACACTAGGTCTAATGAAGCCCTTACCAAGAAAATCTTGCAACTGCTCCTATAATACTTTCAACTCTGGCGGGGACATACGGTATCGCAGGATAGAAATAGGTTAAGTGCCTGTAGCCAAATCAATATATAAGTCAATATCTCTGTTGGGTGTCATCCCCGGCAGATCTGCAGGAACACCTCTGGAAACTCACGACAACTAGTACTGAATCCATAGAAGGAACCTCCGCACTAGAATCGCGGATATAAGCCAAATAATCTAGACACCCCTTCTCGACTATACGTTAACCCTTCATATACGAGATAACATTGCTGGTAGAATAGCCATGAGTCCCCCTCCACTTTAGTCGAGGCAACCTCGGTAAGGCTAAGGTCACCGTCTTGGCGTGAGAATCTAATATAGCATGATTAGGTGACAGGCAATCCATACCCAAGATGACATCAAAATCTACCATATCAAGAATTAGGAGATCTACGCTAGTCTCAAGACTCCAAATAGAAACCACACACAAGCGATAGACACGATCTACAATAATAGAATATCCCACAAGTGTGGACACATACACAGAAGCACTTAAAGAATCATGAGGCACAACAAGATATGAAGCAAAATAGGATGACACATAGGAATAAGTAGAGCCCATATCAAATACAATTGAAACATCTCTATGGAAAATTAGAGCAATACTTATGATAACAACGTCATATGACTCAGCCTTAGGCCTAGCTGCGAAAGCATAAAATCGGGATTGGGCCCTACCACTCTGAACTACATCTCTAGGACGAGCCCTAGTTGTCTGGTCTCCATCTCTAACGTCCTGACCTCCACCTCTAACGGCCTGAAATCCACCTATAATGGCCTGAACTCCACCTCTAATAGCTTGAACTCCACCTCTAACGGCCTGACCTCCACCTCTGGCTGCATGACCCCTGCCTCTAGATGTTTGAGTGGGCGGTGGAGTAACCGGTGCTGAAACCATGGCACAAGAACCTTGCCCGGCTGATGTGTGTTGTTCGGTGCCTATGGGAAAAATCTAGCAATGTGCCTCGGATCACCACAAGTATAACAGGCCCTTGGCTGCTGCGATTGCTGACCCTGGAACTGGCCCTGTCGACCTACATAACCACCCTAAAAACTCTATAATGGAGGTGCACTAATAGGAGTTGGTGGTGTACTATAGGCTAGCAGGTCGGGATGAGATACATAACGGCCGCGACTATTTGAAGCACTATGAGATGCTTGGAGCGCTGACTGAAACGGGCCTCTACCAAAAGTACTCCTGCCTTTAGACGAGGCACCACTGCACGCACCGAAATGACAAGGCCTCTTATCAAAAATCTTCCCTCTCTCCTTAGCAAGAACCACCTTGACCCGCCTAGTAACATTTGCAGTCGTTTGGAAAGAAATATTAACCCTGGTCTCCTTGGTCATCTATAGCCTGATAGTATAAGTGAGTCCATCAATAAATATCCTCACACACTCCCTCTCAATAGGAAGAAAGATAAGGGCTTGACGAGATAGATCCACAAAATGGGTATCGTACTGAGTATCAGTCATACTGCCCTACTGGAGACGCTCAAACTGCCTGCAGTAATCATCTCTCAGTGTGACAGGGAGGAACTTCTCTAGAAATATTTGTGAGAATTGATCCCAAATGAAGGCGACCCAGCTGGTCTAGTCAACATATAATCTCTCAACCACCTCTTGGCGGAACTCGTCATCTAAAACACAACAAAATTGACCCCATTAGTCTCAACTATACCCATGTTTCGCAACACCTCATGGTAGCGGTCAAAATAATCCTATGGGTCTCAGAAGGTGCACCACTGAAGTGAACTGGGAAGAGCTTAGTAAACTTCTCCAATCTCAATAAAGCCTCAAAAGACATTGCAGGCCTATCACCTGTCTATGCTGCAACAACCGACTGAACTACCCCAACTAGCGGGGATGCTGGAGTTTGATACAGGGGAGCCATATGATCTGGAGTGTGAGTAGAGGAAGTCTGTGCTCCTCCCCCGGCTTAAGAGACGGTTGGTGCCACTGGAAATTACCGGATGTCCTGAAGCGCTGGAGTGGCGATGAACTCCTCCGGGACCTGAGCTGGTCCAACAGGTATAGTATGAGCTGGAACCTCCTCATCAAAATCTACCTGAGGCTCCACTGCTAGTGTTGCTGCTCGAGCTCTAGGCTGAGCTCTGCCTCTGCCTCTGCCTATGCCTCGGCCTCTGGCGCGACCTCAGACTCGACCTCTTCCCCTAATAGGAGCTACCATTGGGGCTCCGACTGCTGTCGAGCTGTAGATGTAGTACGTGTTCACGCCATCTGCGAGAGAACAAGAATAGAAGAGTTCAATCATCAATGATAGAATAAAATCACACGACAAAGAACAATAGAAGTGAAATTGTTCCTAGACTCCATAGCCTCTGGAAGATAAGTACAGACGATTCCATACCGTTCCTTTATACTCTACCAAGCCTGCTCGTGACTTGTGAGACCTAGGGAACCTAGTGCTCTGATACCAACTTTTCACGATCCAGAATTCCAACCTTCGGGGCCGTCATGGCGCATACCATTTCACTCTCTAGGAAAGACAATAGTGGATTAAATTGTGTGCCATTTTAAATAATTCAAGTAATTAAGACTTCTTAAAATTTAAATAAAACTGGAATAATGTGCGAAAATGTAAAATAACCAAAAATAACTAAGCACAACCCCCGATTTGGAGTAACAAGTGCACGAGCTACTAGAAGGTCTACAAATAGAGTCTGAAATAAATACAATTGTTTCGAACAACGTGAACAGTAAATGAGGAAAGAGGAAGGGGACTTCAAGGTCTACGAATGCCCAAAAATCTACCTCGGGTCTCCAAATGTGATAAACCAAGATGATGCACCTCACGTACAACTGGGACCAGTACTAAAATCTGCACAAGAAGTGCAGAGTGTATTATGAGTACAACCGATAAAATATACTCCATAAGTGCCAAGCCTAACCTCGATGAGGTAGCGACAAGGCTATGACATGACACTCACATAATTAAACATGTACAAAATATATATGTACGTACAACATGGTAACAAATAGAGATTTAATATATACGTTTGGGAGGCGACATGTGAAAGGGGAACAAGATACGATAACTACAACAGGAATGGCAACATAAGACAGTCAAATAAATCATCAACCAACGAAAACGGATAAACATATTGTATAAAGACGAGATGGCATCACCCATCGTTCTTTTACTCTCAACCTCACCATGAAATGATAATAATGGCATGTCATGACTCTTCGTGCTTTTACTCTCAACCTTACCATGAAATAATAAATATGGCACGACATCACCCATTATGCTTTTACTCTCTTCCTTATTACATATTAATCAATAATTGAAGTAATCAACGGCACGATATCACCTTCATTCTTTAACACTTTCCCTTACCATGCAGTAATGAATATAAATATTTGGGAGACAGATAATGCAAGAATAAACCATACGTCAATAATGGTTCCAAGATGCCAAAGCTCAACTTCCAAAAATATTCAACCATCATAATTAATTCATAAATGCGTAAAGTACGATCATGTAAGTAATAAACTAATCTAAGCATGGATGTCATAATTAAGGAAAGCAATAAATTAGAAGGAAACAAGCCCCACGCATATTCTTTAACCTAACAACAACGTATAAGTACTTGTCACCTCACATATATGTTGTACCCACACATTCAAACACGTAGTAGATAGGCAAAAAGTCCTAATCCCTCAAGTCAAGGTTAACCACGAGACTTACCTCACTCTGCAATCAACTTAGAGCGCTACCGGGGCCTTTCCTCTAGAATCCGCCACCAAACCAATCGTATCTAACCAAAATCAACTCGATAACATTAAATAATGCTAGGGAAATCAACTACGATACATAAAATTAGGATTTTTACATTTTTTCCGAAAAGTCAAAAAAATGTTAATCTTGGGCCCGCTTGGACAAAACCCGATATTCGGACCAAAACACATTTACCCATTTATCCCTGAGCCCTATTATATAATTACTTTCAAAATCCGAACCCAAATTGAAGTCTAAATCCCGAATTTGGAAAATAAAACCCAATTCTTCACGAATCCCTAGTTTTCTACCATAGAAGAACAAAGATTAATGCTAGAAATTAATGGGTAATGTAAGAAATGGAAGAAAATGAGTTAAATTATACTAACCTATGAATTAGTGATGAATTTGCCACTTCAAAATTGCCTCTAGGCTGCGCTCAAATGGAAAGATGGTGAAAAACTAGTGAAATCCCGTATTTGAAACATTTTAAATCACTAGCCTCAGGCCTTCTTCGCGTTCGCAAAGGGCCTTCCAAGTTTACGATGCAAAACGGCCAAAGTTTGCTTCACGTTCGCAAAATATTCCACGCATTCACGATGGTTTCTCCCCCTAATGTCACCACCCCTAACCACCCAAGTCGTGATGGCGCCTACCACAGTAGTAGGCAAGTTGATTCAGCACTAATAACATAAAGGTCTTTTGTAAATTCGTTTCCAAGTCAGTTATGATCACAAGCATTTCATTTTAATATAACAAGATACACGGTAAAACAAATACGCAAATACATCCACACTGCCTGATCCTGGTGTCACTAGTCATGAGCCACTAAGATAATGTCCATTACTGTCTACTCAATACAATAAATGACTGAAATAAATAACATTAAGGATAGCAAGGATAAAGGCAGAGCTATGAATGCCGTACAGCTACCTTGCTATCTCCGAAAATACTCAAAAGTTGCCGAATGCTCTCACTCGGATGCTCTGGCACCTGCACACAAGGTGTAGGGAGTAACGTGAGTACGCCAACTCAGTAAGTAACCAAAGTAAACAAAGGCTGAGTGTAGTGACGAGCATCTAAATCATATATTTAATCTAACATAGAATCTCAATAAAAATATCAAAGTCAAATCTATAGTTCAATTTCCGAACATCTTGTAAAAACTCCAGTTTGAATGAAAGTTAATCAAAATATTTGTTCAACATTTTTCAATAGAGGCATAGCATAAAAGAAGGGTGAAAAAGTAAAGTTCATAAACAAGCCCCTCGGGCAAAGTATCACTCATATATATAGCCTCTCGGGCAAGCCTCTCAGTCACTCGTGGCTCAACTCTCATCAATCAACACTCACATTCAGTACTCCCGCTCAATAGATATCTCATAACAATAACCGATGCAGTGTGCAGCCTGATCTGCAAATATATATTTATATAGTTGACAAGCTCACTAGGAGTGTGCAGACTCCGGAGGGGCTCTACAGCCTAAGCGCTATATCGCTACGACGTGCAGCCCGATCCAACATATCGCTACGATGTGTAGCCCGATCCATATACATATAAATATCGCTGCAACGTGCAGCCCGATCCATAATTATACAATCCTCAATATCAGGCCCTCAGCCTCTCTCAGTCATCAACCTCATAGCCAGTCGGCATCTCAGTGAAAAATCAGGGTACTAAGCCCAAACAACTTTCATATATTTAAAACAGAGTAATGAAACTGAATCAAAAGTAAACAGGTAAAAATAATGACTGAGGATAGGCTTTCGAATCAAAACGGTGTAAGGAAAGTAGTAAAATACCCCTGAGGGTACAAACAGTTCGGCACAAGGCCCCAAACATGGCATTCAACCCAAATTAACAGATTAATTTCTAAAACACATAGATATCATATGGAGTTTATCAAAATAAGCAAGTCTACCATTGCCACGGGGTGGACCAAGTCACAATCTCTACGGGTGCACACCCACACGCAGGTCACCTAGCATGTGTGTCACCTCATTTATCCAAACAATACGAAATTCTGGGGTTTCATACCCTCACACCTAGATTGACAATCGTTACTTACGTCAAACCGGATGAAATCTACTCCGCGATGCCTTTGCCACTCTACTCGGCCTCAAATCACCCAAAATCTATCCAAAATTAGAATCAAAACATCAATATATGCTAAAAACAAAGCTCATGCGAAAATAATCAAATTACATAAAAAATCCCGAAATTGGCCAAACTCGACCCCCGGGCCCATGTCTCAGAATCATATAAAATTTACATCACTAGAAACCTTATCCTACCACGACTCTACGCATACTAAGAACATCAAAATCGGACATCAAATGGCCCCTCAAACCCCCAATTTAAACTCTCCAATTTCAAGACTTAATCCCTCAGTTTTAACCCTTAAATCCCACTAATTTCATGTCAAATCAGTATGAAATTGCCATAGAATCGAGTATTGAGTTCAAAAACCTTACCTCCAAGTGTTATCCCTCGAATCCCTCTTCAATTCCTCTCAAAAAGCTCCTAGTACGAACACAAATGGTGGAAAAATGGCCAAATTTTGCGAAGAGGACCTTTTATACTTTTTGCCCAGCGATTTCCACACCTACGAACAATATTTTGCACCTACGGGCCGATTCTGTGCCTAGAAATCCGCACCTGCAGAATTCACTTAACTCCTCATACACCACACCTGCGACTCAAGTTTCGCACCTGCTGGCTCACAGATGGGGTCAAGACCTCCGCTCCTGCAACCGAGACTACTTCTGTGATCTCCTTTCCGCTTCTGCGGCTCGCACTTGCGGTCCCCAATCCACATGTGCGGTTATGATAGAAACAGCAGTTGAAGCTGCTCAATTTCAAGACCAAACTTTTCGACAACCTTCCGAATTCATCCCGAGGTCCCCGGGACCTCAACCAAAAATACGAACAAGTCAAATATCACTATTCAAACTTATTCCAACCTTCGGAACACTCAAAACAACATTGAAAAATCAAATCACCCTCGGATTCAAGCCTAAGGATTTCAAAACTTCTAAATTCCGCAACCGATCCAAAAACATATCAAACATCATCCGAATGATCTGAAATTTGCACACACGTCACAAATGACACAACAAACTTACTCCAATTTATGAAATTCATTTTCGACCCCTATATCAAGATTTCCATTACCGACCAAAAAATGCCAAAATTCGAATTTTGCCAATTCAAGCCCAAATCTACCACGGACCTCCAAATTACATTTCGAACACGCTCCTAAGTCCAAAATCACCCGACAAAGCTATCCGAACCATCAGAATTCACATCTGAGAACATCTATGCATAAGCCAATACCCGGTTGACCTTTCCACTTAAGCTTACTCAAAAGAGACTATGTGTCTTATTCCTCTCCAAAACTAATCCAAACTCAAACCAACCAACATGATATGATGAAACATAGCTGAACAACATATAAAGAAGCAGAAATAGAGAAAACAGGGTTGTAACTCATGAAATGACCGGTCGGATCATTAACAAATGTTCATCCTCGAACGAGTCATGAAATATACCTGAAGCCTCAAATAGGTAAGGATATTTGCTTCGCATCTCCCGCTCGGTCTCCCACGCAGCATCCTCCACGGGTCGACCTCTCCACTGCACTTTCACTGAAGTTATATCCTTTGATCTCAACTTTCAGACCTGACGCTCTAAAATAGCCACTGGCTCCACATCATAAGTCAAATCATCGTATAACTGAACCGTGCTGAAATCCAAAACATGAGAAGGATCGCCAATATACTTCTGGAGCATAGACACATGAAATACCTTATGCACACTCGACAATCTGGGTGGCAAAGCAAGCTCATAAGCCACCTCCCCAATCCTCTAAAGCACCTCAATAGGCCCAATGAATCGAGGACTCTATTTACCCTTCTTCCCAAATCTCATAACACCCTTCATGGGTGAAACCTTTAGTAGAACCTTCTCCCCAACCATATAAGACACATCTTGAACCTTCCTGTCAGCATAACTCTTCTGTCTGGACTGTGCTGTACAAAGCCGCTCCTGAATCACTTTCACTTTGTCCAAAGCATCCTGCACCAAGTTTGTACCCAAAAGCCTAGCCTCGTCCGGCTCAAACCAACCAACCGGAGATCTATATCGTCTCCCATATAAAGCCTCATATTGAGCCATCTGAATACTCGACTGATAATTGTTGTGATATGCAAACTCTGCGAGCGGTAGGAACTGATCCCATGAACCCCCAAAATCAATGACACAAGCGCGCACATGTCCTCCAATATCTGAATAGTGCACTCGAATTGCCTGTCCGTCTGAGGGTGAAAATTTGTGCTCAACTCAACCTGAGCACCAAACTCTCGTTGCACGGCTCTCCAAAAATACGAAGTAAACTGAGTGCCTCAGTCTGAAATGATGGAAACTGGGACACTATACAAACGAACAATCTCTCGAATATAAATCTCCGCTAACCACACTGAAGAATAGGTAGTACACACAGGAATGAAATGCGCGGACTAGGTCAGGCGATCCACAATCACCCAAATAGCGTCGAACTTCCTTAATGTCTATGGGAGCCTAACTACAAAGTGCATAGTGATCCACTCCCACTTCCACTCTGGGATATCTAACCGCTGAGGTAAGCCACCCGATCTCTGATGCTCATATTTCACCTGCTGACGATTGAGACACCGAGCTACAAATTCCACAATATCCTTCTTCTCCTCCACCAATAATGTTGTCTCAAATCCTGATACATCTTTTGCAGCACCCGGATGGATAGAATATCGTGAGCTGTGGGCCTCCTCCAGAACCAACTCCTAAAGCCCATCTACATTGGGCACACATATCCGACCCTGCATCCTCAATACCCCATCATTACCAATAGTCACATCTCTAACATCATCGTGCTGAACCCTGTCCTTGAGGATAAGAAAATTAGGATCATCATACTGGCGCTCTTTGATGCGATCAAGCAAGGAAGACTAGGAAATCACACAAGCTAAGACCCGACTGGGCTCCGAATTATCCAACCTCACGAATTGATTGGCCAAGGCCTAAACATTAACTGCAAGAGGTCTCTCCCCAATAGGAATATATGCCAAACTGACCATACTCACCGACTTCTTACTCAAGGCATTGGCCTTTCCCGGATGGTACAAGATAGTGATATCATAGTCCTTTAGCAGCTCCAACCATCTCCGCTCCTTCAAATTTAGATCCTTCTGCTTGAACAAGTGCTGGAGGCTGCGATGATTAGTAAACACCTCACAAGACACACCATACAGATAATACCTCCAAATCTTTAACGTATGAACAATGGCATCCAACTCTAGATTATCAACAGGGTAGTTCTTCTCATGGGGCTTTAACTAACGAGAAGCATAAGCAATCACTCTACCCTCCTGCATCAACACACACCCAATACCAACTCTCGAAGCATTACAATACACTGTGTAGGAACCTAAAGTTGATGGCAAAACTAACACTGGAGTTGTGGTCAAGGCAGTCTAGAGCTTCTGAAAGCTCGACTCACACTCATCCAAACACCTGAATGAGCACCCTTTTGGGTCAATTTGTTCAAGGGTGATGCAATTGATAAAAATACTTGAATGAACCGAAGGTAATAACCTGTCAAACCAAGAAAGCTACAAATCTCTATGGTTGAGAACGGTCTAGGCCAACTCTAAACCACCTATATCTTCTACAGATCAACCTGAATACCCTCGCTAGACACCACGTGCCCCAAGAAAGCCACTAAACTGAGCCAAAACTCACACTTGGAGAACATTGCATAAATTTTCTCCTCCCTCAACTGCTGCAACACAACTCTCAAATGGTCAGTATGCTCCTCCTGACTACACGAGTACACTAGAATATCATCAATGAACCCAATCACAAATGAGTCGAGATAAGGGCGAAACACGATGTTCATCAAATGCATGAACGTTGTTGGGGCATTGGTCAGCCCAAAAGACATCACAAGGAACTCATAATGACCATATCGGGTCCTGAAGGCCATCTTAAGAATATCCGAGTCCTTGATCCTCAACTGGTGATACCCTGATAGAAGATCAATCTTGGAGAACACCCTCGCTCGCTAAAGTTGGTCAAATAAATCATCAGTACGAGGCAAAGGATACTTGTTGTTGATTGTAACTTTGTTCAACTGTCTGTAATCAATGCAAATCCTCATCGTGCCATCCTTCTTCTTTACAACACCCCAAGGAGACACACAAGGTCGAAACCCCTTATCAAGGAGTTCCTACAGCTACTCCTTCAACTCTTTCAACTCCTTCGGTGCTATGCGATACGTTAGAATAGAAATGGGCTAAGTGTCCGGCACCAAATCAATACCAAAGTCAAAGTCCCTATCAGGTGGCATACCCGACAAGTCTGCAGGAAACACATTACGGAAGTCCCTCACTACTGGAACAGAATCGATACTAGGAGTCTCTGTACTGATGTCCCTCAGAAAGGCTAAGTATGAAAGACAACCTTTCCCAACCATCCGCTGGGCCTTCAAAAATAAAATCACCCTACTGGAATAAAATCGGTCAAACCTTGCCACTCAATCCGGGCCACATCCGTCATAGCCAACATTACTATCTTAGGATGACAGTCCAAAATAGCATGACACAGAGATAAACAATACATGCCCGATATCACATCAAAGTCCACCATACAAAGAAACAAAAGGTCCACTTGGGTCTCCAAACCACCAATAGTCACCACACATGACCGGTATACGTGGTCCACAACAATAGCATTATCCACCGGAGTAGATACACAAACAAATGAAACAAGAGACTCATGGGGCATATCTAAATAACGAGCAAAATACGATGACACATACAAAAAAGTGGAACCAGGGTCGAATTGCATAGAGGCATCTCTATGGAAAACTAAAATAATACTTGTAATCACGACATCTGAAGCAATAGCATCTGTTTTAGCTATGAGTCCATAGAAACAAACTTGACTACTGCTGGATCGACCTCCCCCTCTAGGGAAACCCTTAGCTGACTGACCCCTACACCTAGCTGCCTGGGCGGGTGGTGAAGTAACTGGAGCTGAAGTTGAGGGTTGACTCATCTACTGAGATGGACTCCCAAGAAGATGAGGACACTCCCTCCTTATATGTCCAAACTCTCCACACTCATAACAACTCCCTAGTATGGGGAGCGAGGATTGAAGGGAACCCCTAACACCGGGATGACTAGTAGAAAGACCTAGCATGGAAGAGCCCTAAATTGATGGAGCACGGGACAAACTCTAGGTTGGTAGGGTACTAAGTGATGAATGGACCTGATGAGAACTATGCGAACCATGGCCCGATGATGCCCCATGATGAACTAGGCGGGCAGACTAAGCATGTCTGAATGGACAGCCTCTGCCATGATGGAACTTACCTCTCGAAGGAACACCACAAAAACTACTAGATCCTCAAGGCCTCTTGGCCTCCCTCTCATCTCTCTCTTGGCAACGAAATAACTCAATCTCGCGGGCAATATCAACAACCTCCTCAAAAGTAGCACATGGCACCCTCTCTCTGGTTATGAGAATCCGAAGCTGATATGTGAGGCCATCAACAAACCTCCTTATCCTCTCTCTATCCGTAAGAACCAACCAAACAGCATAACGAGTTAACTCTGAGAACCTTATCTCATATTGCATCACAGTCATATCATCCTAATGCAACTGCTCAAACTGCCTGCGCAGCTCCTCCCTACGAGACTGTGGCACATACTTCCGCAAAAGGAGAGCGGAGAAATGCTACCAGATAAGGGCCACTGCACCAACAGGCATACACCTCTCATAAGCCTTCCACTAAGTGAAGGCAGCTTTAGAAAACTGAAAAGTAGTAAATGCAACCCCACTAGTCTTCATAATACCCACTATACGAAGAATCCTTTAACACTTGTCCAAGAAACCCTAGGCATCCTCACCCTCTGCATCACTGAAAGTCTGAGGCTGAAGTCTACCAAACCTCTCCAATCGATACTGCTTGTCCTCGGGCATAACTGGTACTACAAAATCTTGAGCAGGTGCAATCGGCTGAGCTGGTGGTGCCTTCGATGTGTGCAATCCATGAACAAAGTGCCTCCCCCAGCTTGAGAAGTGGTTGTTGTAGTATAAACTAAGACCGCCTGAGAAACACTAGTGCACACGGTGAAGATCTGAGACAAGGTCTCCCAAAGACCCAAAATAATAATAGGCACAACGGGTGCCTGAGCTGGCCCCGCTTGAGCATCCCCCACTAGAATCGGATCATGAACTGGGGAGGCTGGTGGATCTACAGGTGCTAGCCCATAAGTTGTATGAGCTACACCCATGCACCTACTGTAGCCTTGACCGCGACCTTGGCCTTAGTGGCCCCAACTAGTGGTCGTCCGTCCTGACTGGTAGGATGTGTCCTCACCATCTGTGAGAGAATTGAATAGCAGAATTTTAGTGTTAGATTCAACAGATTCGCATGACAGGAATTTCAAGGATGTGAAGTTTTTCCTAAAGGTTATGTTGCCTCCCGAGGATAAGTACACATATCTCCCTACCAATCCGCGAGACTTTACTAAACCGGCTCATGACCCGTGAGACCTATGTAACCTAGGCTCTAATACCTATCGCACCCCTTTTTTCTCCTCCGGGGGGGAGGAATATGGGTTTCGACATTCATAGGGTGTAATAACTCATTTTCTTTTAGGAATTGGGTATTTGAAGAGTCACCACCTAACGAGTTAAGGTGCATTAGGGAACCTAGAGTAATTAACTCTTGGGTTGGTTTTGTATTACTAGATATTAGGGTAAGGGCTCAAGGTAACCTCAAGGGGAAGGTGTTAGGCACCCCTCTTGGTCCACAACTATGGGTCCCGACCGAACTTATATTCACAAATCAATCCATTACAAGTAAATAGTTGAATCAAATAGGTTGCAAGTAAAGCACAATAGAGTAACTCAAGTAGAAGATAAATTTTCGAACAAGTCGTAAAACAAAGTTTTAAAGAAAGGTTTTGGTAAAGAGGGGTCCTAGGTTGGTTATCATATATGACCACATCAGTACAATGCCCGATAATCACTCCTTGGAAAGGGGCTATGCATGGCATTAGTGCACCGGTCATCATATCCTATCTACCCTTCCCATCCCCTTATTGGTCATGCAAAGCGAGTGTTTGGTTACTGATTCCTATTGCATGCTGTTACCCGTCCCTTCTTAGCGGTCCGGGAGGGTGTTATTACCTCTACCTATGGGTGGTTCTAGACGTACCCCAAAGGTTTTAAAGGAAAACATCTAAGGTGACAGTCAAAAACATTTAGGAATTTCACATAACGGGAGCAATTAAGAGGCTCACAATTTCCTCCTCAAACAAACATACAAGCAGCACGACTCAAAAACGGTTAAGGTCTTTATTAATAAAATTCCTAAAGCAGGATTTCTAAGTGATTATGCAGTAATAGACCACTTTCAGATTCGGAAGTTATAACCTAATAGATGCCTAGAGACTCCTTTATAACAGCTTATTAGAATCAGAAGTATTGAACGATGGAAATAACTTCAAGGAAATGCAGGTTTTGAAAAATGCCCTAAGGCTTGCCTAGGTGCAGTACTGTGTCTATCTATTAATGCAGAGACAAATAAGTTTTCGAAATAGATCCTTTTGACACCTATAAGCAGATATCTAACGAGGTTAAGTTAAATTTGAAAGAACTAGTTTCAGGAAATGTCATCACTTAATAAGACTAGTTTTAAGAAGTAAACTAGGTGAAAATGAAATTGACTTATTAGGCTAATTAGACTCCTAGACGTAATTGCGAATGGAAATCCCTACAGGCATGGTATCTAGGCGCGTAACAGGTTTTAGTAACATATGGAAGACTTATTAGAACTGAATCAGAATTAAACCCTACATACATGGTATATATATTTGAAATGATTTAAGATACGGTTGAAACCCTATGAACATGATTTCTAACATGTTCATGTAAAAGACACTGGAAATGAAGTCCTTATAGGCATGGTTTCTATTATGATGCAAATGAAAGTAGAAGTGGAATCCTATATGCGTGGTTCTATTATGCAAAAGCAATCAGATTCAACAAGAATAAAAACCCTATGAACATGTTTTCTATCGAGAGAAGCAGGCAGATTTAAAAGTAAACCCTAAGAGCAGGATTTCTACCCATGTTACCCCACAAAGTATACATCTACCCACCCCTTTTAATAAGTACCCCAAATTTTTTTTTACAAATTATTACAGGCCAATAAATGAATTACATAAGTAAAAATAGAAAATCAAGAAACTATTCTATACAGAGCCTACAATTAGGCCCAAGTTTCCCATAAGCCTCCAATGGTCTTTCAAGCCTCATTTCTATAGACAAATCAGAGTCTAAGTGCATCAAAGTTCCCTAGGGGTCTCAAGGACCCCGGGCAATGCTTACACCTAGACTTAGTAGCCAAGAATTAAACCAGTGCAGTGTGGAAAGACCAGCCTCAGTATGCCAGAGTTCAGAGGGTTCTCAAGAGAATCCCAAGATAGTACACATACTAGAGGGGGCAGAACTTATTAACTAAGAATAAAGTGGAAGTGCAGGACACAAGTTGAAATAAATTTATTAAAGAATAGACTTAAAAGTCTGTTTATGAAAGCAATTAATAAGGTAATAGAGGTTGGAGTAGTAAACAAGCTTAAACACCTTAAGAAAATATCACACACAGCTAGTTTATAGAATTCAGTAGTCATACATGGGGTCAAGGGGTTTGGGGATACATAGACATTTGGCTGCATAACCCAGCAAGGTTCTTAAGACTGGTTATAGACATACTTAGAGATAATTGATTCTGGCATAATCACACACCAGTCAAAAGAAATACAAGCACGTAGAAGGGGTGAAGGGGTTTGGAATTCATAAGAGTGTTAAGCACACAGCAAGTAAGGAGAGCAATTGTCCAGGCATGTTTGAATCACACAAGGGAATACATAAATTAAAAGAGATGGGAGTCATACTAGCATGCTGATAATATGTCCTAACTACAAACTTCACACCAAAATCACAACTAAAAGCAGGCTAGAAATAAAAGAAACTGAAACAAGAAGAGAAACATGTTGTTGTTGAGGCTTTAAGTTAAACTAGGACATACCAGTGAAGATAGAAGCAAGCAGAATGAAAGAACCAAAGGGCACAGATGATTAGCCTTGGCTTACAGCCAGCTAATAGTAGCAAATAACACAAGGAAGAAGGGAGAAACAAAGATATTTATAAGAGAGGAGTTTTTTGAAATCCAAGTGACGGTGCCTTGTTTGTGAAAGACTTAAAATATTTATAGTTGAAAGTAGGTAGTGGAACAAGGTAAAAATCATAGTAGTACACTAATTTAAGGACTCAAAATCAATTAATCGGAGCATCAAGGAAGTACTTCCTTAAGTTAAGGGAATTAAGATCAAATGGAAAGATTCGGTGCCATATAAAGTAGGAAGAAGAATCAGTGCATGATTAAATAAGGAAAGAGTCAAGGTTCAGTAGGCATAGAGTAGTCGGTTAGGACCAAATTCAGAAAACCAAATTAAGGAAAGACTAAGTAAGCAAAGTACCATGGTAAATATGCTAATGAAATTAGTTAATTTAAACAGACGAGGTAAAGCTTTATGGCATTAAAAGAAGATCTTTCAATCACCATCAATTAAGGAAAATTAGAATCAATCATGGGGAGTCATGATTCTGTATATTTCAGCATATAAATAGAGACGAATGAACAGGAGTAGCAAACAAACACAGTCAGTTATATAGACAAGAAAAAACAAGATATGCGCAAACACAATCTTATAGGGATGATATAAGTAGGCTAAAGATTGAGCAAAACATATTCGAAGCATGGGGGCCACAAGAGATTAAAAAGAATCAGGTAAATAGGCTAACACACAGAAACGAAGTAAAGAAAATCATGCTAACACACAGAAAAATAGTAGAGAAAATCATGCTAGCACACATAGAAAGAAAGTAATAAAAAATCTTTAAAAATTAGGGCTTTTAACAGAGTCAAGTTAAAAAGTAGTAGGAACATAAAATCGGTCAAAATAAACAAGGGAAAAAGGTTTAATCATAAGGAAATCGGTTAAAACAGGTGTAGAAAGAACTCCAAAAACCTAGTTTTCAACGAAAGTAAAAATGGTTTAGAGTAGCAGATCTTTCAGAGGAAAGCTCGAGAATAAGCAAATCATAGAAGGAAACAGGCTTAAAGCATGAAAATAACACGGATCTGTGAGATTCAGAAGAGAGCTAGGGTTTCAAAGGTAACCCAAATAGAAATCGAAAGAACATATTGTAACTTCACAAATCGTAACACATGTGGTGTGATTTTGCCCAAAATCACACCAGGGAAGCCTCGAACAACAGAATCAGAAACCCTAGGTCCCAATCGACATGGCCCTGGACCCTTGAGGGCCTTAGAGATGATGAGTAAGGCGGTGGAGTGACCATTGGAGGCTTGGGGTTTGAGAGATAGTCGCCGGAGATGACCGGAGAAGGAGGTGAGTGGAGGAGTCTAGGGTTTGAGGGTGGCGGTTTAGAAGAAAATGATTTAGGGTTTGGGGCCTCTCAAAATTAAAAAGGAAAGGAAGAACGAGGGTCGTTGATCTAAAAGATCAATGGCCATGATTAAAAGTTGCTTGGGTCGGGTTGGGGTAATTGGGTCTGGGTCGGGTTATTTAATTAGAAGATAGGGTTGGGGAATTGGTCAGATTTTGGCTATAATTGAAAGCCAAATTTGGCTATTATTTAAATAGCCAATTTTTATCTATTCTAATTTTAATAAATAATAAGTAATATCTGAATAATAATTTAAGGTGCAAAAATGTTTTGAAATACATAATTAACATTTTAAAAATACAGGGGCCAATTTTATGCATATAAAATACAATTACATTTTGAAATGGGTTAACATTGCAATTATATGCAACTTAGCTTAAAATACTAAATGTAATTGTAAAAATACATAAAATTACGTTAGGCATATTTTGGCATAAGTATAGAACTCAAATAAATGAATTATAAAAATAATAATTTTGGAAATAATCATTGGGGATTTTATGGATAAAAGGCAGGAAATAAATTAATTTACACCCTTAAAATTATGGAAAAAATAATGAAAGCCTTGTACATGCTTATATATGCCTATATATGCTATTTGGAAGGCTTTTGTGCACATTAAAAATAAATAGGAAAAAATTAGGTATCAACAGCTGCCCCTATTTACCCGGGAAAGATGAAAGAATTTTCGGGTAAAGAAATTATAGCCAATTTTGACTGAATGGGATGCTTTAGAAGACGGAGGCTGAACTCCGATTTTTGAGTTGCTTACATATCTCTGGTTTTACAGGGATCATGCTATGTGTAGTTCTGAACTCACTTGCGGATTATGCCAAAGAAATTATTGTGAGGACGAACGCTATGCGGAAGCGGCTACGGTGAACGATTAAGGTTCGGGACGGTTAGAGGGAACTGGAGCGAGAACGCTCCCGCTAGGATAGTATTTGTTTGTTGATTAAATGCAAATAAAGGATGCTACAAACATGTTTGTGAAAACTTAAATATGATGCAAATTCCCTTTGGACCATAAAGGTTGTCTTCGGACGGTTAAAGATGACGTCCTCGGACCATGACATCCTGCGCCATGAATGCTTTAGTGAGGGATTCGCAGGCCATGAAATGATGTTCTCGGGCCATGAAAATGGTGCCTCCAACCATGACTCCTTTGAATAATGATATGCAAATTTGAGAGATTCTCAGGCCATGGTATGGTGTCTTCCGGCTATGAGGATGATGCCTTTAGACTATGACACCTTTGGACAAATTGGAAATATTTTAGCCATGAAATGCATTATTATGATACAACAAGACAAGTCTTAGTATTGTGAAATGAAGGGTAGAGCTTAGCCAGATCGAAAAGCAAGTAGACGGTTAGTAGAAAATAGATCAGCATTGGTGCAAAGAGGGATAGTGTTTAGTACCGTGCAAATATGGGGTCAGGGCTTAGACTTATGCAAATATGTAGTCAATAATTAGACTCATGCAAACAGAAGGCAGTGCTTAGCCTTATACAGGTATGGAGTCAGGGCTTAAACTCATGCAAATATGGAGTACAGGATTAGACGCATGCAAAGAGAAGGCAAATGTGGAGGTAGAGCTTAACCTCATGCAAGATACGGGACAGGGCTTAGTCCCATGCACATATGGAGTCAAGGGTCATACTCGTGCAAGATGGAGTCAAGGATTAGACTCGTGCAAATATGGAGTCAGGGCTTAGAATCATGCAAATATGGAGTCAAGAATTAGACTCATGCAAAGAGAAGGCAGTGCTTAGCCTTATGCAGGTATGGAGTCAGGGCTTAGACTCATGCAGATGTGGAGTCAAGGATTAGACTCATGCAAATATGGAGTTAGATATTAGACTCATGCAAATGTGGAGTCAAGGATTAGACTCATGCAAGGAGAAAATAACAGATAACGGTGGAGTATATCTTAGCTAGGACATGTTTGCATTTAGCGACTGGATGGATAGTGAATTTGCTTTGTGTAAGAATGTCATTGTCAAGGAGCTCAAAGAAAAATCATAAGTTTCATGGGGGAGGTTGGTTTTTGCTTCGTCTGTCGGCCTTGCTCTGCTCCGCTCTGTAAGCCCCCCTTCGAGTTCCCCTAGGTAGCACCTAGCCGTTATGAAAATGGAATTTTTCAAAAAATATGCATTCATTGATAAAATAGAATTGTTTTGGAAGTGTATTGATATATCAAGTAACTTTGATGAACTAGTGACTGCGACACATTTTGAAGGCATTGCAGCTTTCTTATGTTGGAATTTTGAGGGTCCTCCTCAAAATTCTACCCCAATTTGGTAGATGACTTATAACCGTCTACAGATGGAGGATCTTGTTGAATCTTCCTAGGAATTTTGAGAATCTTTATCAAAACTCTTCCCCAGTTCTTGACTGATTACTGGCTTCCTAACGTACGTTGGCATTGGCTAGACTTGCTCCGAAATTTTAAGGACCCTCCTCAAAATTCTGCCCTAGTTTCTGATTTTTGGTGTAAATGAAAATTTTAATATGATATGACGTAACCCATAAGCCTTCCTACGTATCCCCTCTTAAACGGGAATCATGTCAAGCGTAGTTCAATTACATCAAAAAAGAAATGTGAAATAATCTAGGCATAATATCTCTTGACTGCGTCTAAATTGATTGGTTTTGGCCAGACTTCTCCATCCATTTCTGCAAGTATGAGTGCTCCTCTTGTTAGGACCTTGTGAACCATGGGCCTTTCCAGTTGGGAGAGAATTTCCCTTTGGCTTAATCTTGGTGCGAGAAGATTTTCTTTAATACCAACTGCCTTGGTTTGATCCTTTTGTTGAAAGCTCTGGACATTCTGTTCTGATAGAGTTGGTTGTGGCACACTGTGTTCATTCTTTTTCCATCGATAAGGGCCAATTTCTCATAGAGGGTCCTTATCCATCTTGCATCGCAGAGTTTGGCTTCCTGTATGACTCTTAAGGAAGGAATCTCTACCTCGGCTGGGATGACAGTCTCGGTACCATAAACTAGCATGTAGGGAGTTGCCCCAGTCGACGTGCGAATTGTGGTGCGGTACCCTAATAGAGAAAATGGGAAACATGCCACGGCGTGTGATTCTCTACCATTTTCCTTAGTGTCTTCTTAATGTTTTTGTTGGCGGCTTCTACGGCTCCATTCATCTGAGGTTTGTAGGCGGTGGAATTCTTGTGCTTGATTTTGAAAGTTTCACATATAGCTTTCATCAGATCGCTGTTGAGGTTGGTGGCGTTGTCAGTAATAATGGACTCAGGAACTCCGAAACGACAGACAATACGATCCTTGACAAAATCTGTGATGACTTTCTTGGTTACAGCTTTGTAAAATGCAGCTTCTACCCATTTGTGAAGTAATCAATTGCCACTAGAATAAACATGTGCCCGTTTGAAGTAGTGGGCTCAATTGGGCCAATAACATCTATTCCCCAGGTGGTGAATGGCCAAGGCGAGCTTGTTGCATTGAGCTTGTTTGGCGGCACCATTATCATGTCGGTATGCACTTGACATTGAAAGCATTTGCGGACATACTAAATACAATCTGTCTCCATGGTCATCCAAAAGTAACCTTCTCTGAGTATTTTCTTGGCCAAGACGAAACCGTTCATATGCGGACCACAGGTTTCAGCATGCACATCCTCAAGTAGCTCGGAAGCTTCCTTTGCGTCGATACACCTTAGCAAACCTAAATCCGGAGTTCTTCAATACAAGTTCCCTCCATTGTGGAAGAAATGATTTGACAACCTCCAGAGCCTGCGTTTCTGAATGTGATTTGCGTGCTCCGGATATTCTCATTTTGATAAATACTTCTTGATATCATGAAACCAAGGCTTTCCATTTGATTCTTCTTCGACATGAGCACAATATGTTGGCTGATTATGGATACTTACCAGAATGAGATCAATATAGTTCTTATCTAGATGATGTATCATTGACGATAAAGTGGCTAATGCATCGACTAACTCATTATGAATTCAAGGAACATGTCAGAATTCTATCTTTGTAAACCTCCTTTTCAATTCATGCACATGGTGTAGATATGGAAATATTTTGGAATTCTTGGTAGCCCATTCTCCTTACACCTGGTACACAAGAAACTCTGAATCACCGATCACCAACAACTCCCGAATGTTCATGTCAACTGCCATGTTGAGCCCTAGTATGCAGGCTTCGTACTCCGCCATGTTGTTGGTGCAAGATAATCTAAGTTTAGTAGATACGGGATACTACTGACCCGTTTCTGATACCAAGACTGATCCATTGCGTACTCCTTTAAAATTTGTGGCTCCATCAAAGAACATCCTCCAACCCTCATACGCTTCGGTAATGTCTTCTCCTACAAATGATACTTCTTCATCAGGGAAATACATTTTTAAAGGTTCGTATTCTCCTCCCACCAGATTTTCAGCGAGGTGGTTTGTCGATGCTTGTCCCTTGACCGCCTTTTGAGTCACATAGATGATGTCGAACTCACTCAAAAGTATCTGCCATTTAGCTAGCTTCCCCGTAGGCATGGTCTTCTAAAATATATACTTCAAAGGATCCATCCTGGATATGAGGTATGTAGTATAGGCACAGAAATAATGCCTCAACTTCTGGGCTATCCAGGTCAAAGCACAGCAAGTGCTTTCAAGCAGGGAATATCGTGCTTCATAAGGTGTGAATTGCTTACTCAGGTAATATATGGCTTGCTCCTTTCTTCCTGTCTCATCATGTTATCCCAAAACACATCCGAAGGCTCCATCTAAGATGGATAGATAAAGTAGCAAAGGTCGTCCTGGTCTGACGGGACCATAACTGGAAGTATGGACATGTATTCTTTGATCTTGTTAAAAGCTTTCAGAAAATCCTCGATCCAACTTGTCTCGGCGTCCTTTTTTAGCATCTTGAAGATGGGTTCACATATTACTGTGGAATGTGCTATAAATCGACTGGTGTAATTGAGTCATCCCAGGAAGCTCATCACGTCCTTCTTGCTTTTGGGTGGTGGTAACTCCTGAATAGCTTTGACTTTAGTCGGATCTAGATCGATCCCTTGATGACTGATAATGAATCCCCGTAGCTTTCTTGCGAGAACCCCGAATGCACATTTTGCGGGGTTCAACTTCAAGTTGTACCTCATTAACCTGTCAAAGAACTTTCTCAAATCTGCTATGTGGTCCGCGGCTCTCTTGGATTTGATAATGACGTCGTCCACATACAACTATATTTCTTTGTGTATCATATCATGGAAAATGGTTTTCATGGCTTTCATGTAAGTGGCCTAGCATTCTTCAGACTGAATGGCATCATCTTGTAACAGTATACACCCCAAGGCATAAAAGTTGTCTTCTCGACATATTCTTCATCCATCCAGATCTGGTGATAACCTGCAAAGCAATCTACAAAGGATTGGAGTTCATTCTTAGCGCAATTATCAATCAGGATATGTATATTTGGTAGTGGGAAGTCGACTTTAGGACTTGCCCTGTTTAAATCCCGATAATCAACACATACTCAGACCTTCCCGTCTTTCTTCTGAACTGGCACAATGTTAGCTAACCAGGTTGGGTACTCAACCACCCTGAGAACTTTGGCTTTAATATGCTTGGTAACTTCCTCCTTGATTTTCAAACTTATGTCTGGTTTGAATTTTCTGAGTTTCTACTTGACCGGCGGGCACATGGTATTGCTAGGAAACTTATGAGCTACTATAGATGTGCTCAAACCGGTCATATCGCCATACGACCATGCGAAGATATCCTCGTATCCCCTTAGAAAATGGATGTACTCTTCTTTCTCTGTTGGTGACAAAATGAATGCTGATGCAGGTTTCCTTGACGGTCTCGGTGTCCCCAGATTTACTGATTCTGGTTTGTCCAAGTTGGATTTAGGCTTGTTCTCAAAATTCTCAACTTCCCTGACAATTTCCTCGGGTATCTCATCTTCTTCCTCTGAATCACTATTCTCATATTGTGTTGCCTTATTACATGTCATAGTCACCGGTTCATTAGGAAAAGTAATAATAACACTGTAGAAGGGAAAAGTATAAAAATAGTAATGAATAATGATAAAGGATAAATGCATTTGATTAAACTCAGAAAATTGTTCAAAGAAAATCTTGGCTCAGTGGATCGAGTATTTATTTAAAACGAGAAATCTTAAAACAAAATTGCTGGAAAATTTAAATGCCTAGAACAGTTATAATTTCTGCCAAGCTAACCAGGGACTCGGCGGGCTAGGGATGGTGTGGCGGTCCAGTTTCTGAGAATAGCTCCCTTTGCCGTAGTCTGAATGGAGAGGCCTTCTTCCTTCTCCTCCTTAATTATGGCATTGCAGTCCATATCCTCATTTTCCAAGAACATATCATTCAGCCCAGCTAATGCTTCTTCTTCTGCAATTCCTCATATTGTATCCGCCTGATGGAAAGCCTGTTCCAAACGGGGTATCGATTGCTCAAGAGGGTAATATGGTCCATGTCATGGAGGCGACAATTCCCTATACTCCTGCCATGTATACTAGTATTCGAGCCCAAAAGTGGTGCCATGATTTTTTAGTCGTATTGGCTTGGTGATACCATAGAGGTTCTTTCCCAACCCCTTTACCGGGTTCATACCGGACCATTCTAGTATGCTTTCTATTTTGTTACTCCGCCACTTATCCTTCTCGACGGCATTGAAACGCTCAATGTGATGATAGGCCTCCCCTTCTAGCCTCCTTTTATGTCCAATGGCCTGGAAGGTCTGACTAGTGTAGATGGGGTTACTCCCATCTCCATGAATTATTACCTCCTGACGATTCCATTCGAATCTTATGGCTCCATCAGCATGGATCCATGGGTGGCCCAACAAAAGATTATATGAGGCTGGTATGTCAAGCACTTGGAATTCAACGTCGAACCAAGTTGGCCCCATCTGCAAATAAAGGTTGATTTCCCCAATCGTGGCCCTCTGGGATCCATCAAAAGCCTTCACATTCATGCTTCCGGTATGTATTTCATGGAAACATTTGTCCAACATTTTCAGGGTGTCCAGTAGACAAATATTCAAACTAGAGCCTCCATCAACCAGGACCCTGGCAGTGAACTTGTCTTCAAATTGTACTGTAATGTGCAATGCTCGATTGTGATTCCATTCCTCCGGTGGTAGCTCATCCTCGTGGAAGATGATCTTACATGTTGGCCATTTCTCTGCTGGTGATATTACTTGGTATGTAGAGCTCGCTCAACAATTTCATTAATGTTCTTGTATGACTTAGAGTTCTGTAATAGTGATAGGATAGATATCTGAGCAGAGACTTTGTTCAGGTGATCAACAACAGAGTACTCTTTTGCCTGTACTTTTCTCCACAGGTCATCTAGCCCAGTCTCAATAATAGGTTGCCTAGGAGTCGCTTCCTTACTTGAACCTCCTAGGTGTTCAGGCGTATAGACTCTTCCAGTCTTAGTCATTCCATATGCCACATCAGATTCCTCTACCTTGACCTTCCCTTTCCACCGAGCCTCAGCGTCAAAATCCCAACGTTTTGCTTTTGAGCTGAATCGGTGTGTGGTTGATACTGTCACAGTGAAGGGTATGATCACTTCTACTTTGAATGGAGTGGGGGTGGCTGCGGGCGGAGCCATTTCTACCTCAAACGGATCTGATGTAGTTACCTCAACCTCAATCGGTGCCTGAGTCTGAACCATAATATGAGTGAGTGTAACTGCAACCTTAGGGTCATCGCCTTCCCGAATAAGCCCGATCGACCCTTCAGGGTCCCATTCTTCATTTGTTTCTATCACATGTATACCATCACTTTTGTGATCAGGGAGAGGATTGTTGCGGACATTAAGTGAGGCCTCATTTGCTTGTATGACCTTATTGTCAATTAATATTTGGATCTTATCCTTCAATGTCCAGCACTCAATTGTGGTGTGCCCTTTCATATCGGAATGGTACGCACAAGTCTTGTTCGTATTGACCTACTGGTATGTGTTTTCTAGTGCCACATTGGGAATAGGAGTGATATAACCAATGGCTTTTAACCTTTCATATAATTTATCAATAGGCTCGGTAATGGCGGTATACTGTCTGGGTAGCTTGCGGTCAACGTTTGGTCGTGGTCTTGGATAATTTTGACGAGCTGGTGGTGATTAGAAGTGGGATGGTTCGAAGTTATATGTGTAATGGATAGAGGCTGGTTGGGAATATTGGGGGATGAAGGTTGATATGTGGGTGGTGGTGCTTGGTATGTGGGTGGAGGTGTTTGGTAAACAACTGGGGATTTCGGGCCTTAGGCTACCATTACTGCCCCAACATCTTTCTTTTTCGATATGCCACCTGACTGCAGTGCTTTATTTGTGGCTTGCAAAACCTCAAAGTTTGTTACCATTACGCTCTTGATACCTTCTTCAATCCTTTCTCCGAGCTTGATGATGTCAGAGAATTTGTGATTTTCCATAACCATCAGCCTCTCGTAATATTGCGGGTCTTGTGCCTTAACAAAGAATTTATTCATTTGTTCTTCATCCAACGTGGGCCTGACCTTGGCTGATTTTGACCTCCAACGAGTAGCATATTCTCGAAAGGTCTCAGTGGGTTTCTTCTTGAGATTCTGAGTGTAGAAGACATTAGGTGCATTCTCTGTGTTGAACTACTCTGACGCCATGCTTACCTAATTTGACCATTTCTTGGGATTTTAGCTGATATACCAAGACAGCGCATCCCAAGTAAGGCTCCTCATAAAGAGCTTCATCCAAATCTTTTCATCTTTTCTAACCCCGACAATCTTGTCACAGTAAGTTCTTAGGTGAACCATGGAATCACTTGTACCGTCGAAAATTTCACACTTTGGAGGCTTGTATCCTTCTGGAAATTCCACATCGTGTTATATGCACATATCTTCATAGTTCAAACCTTCTATTCCTCTATCGCCTTCAACACCCTGAACTCGACTTGTTAACTTTTTAAGCTCTTCAGCCATGTTCTTAATGAGCATGTCATTTTTGGTGGTTTCTGGTGCATAGGAGATTGGTTGGGTAAAATATGGTACAGTTTCCACGTATATAGGATTGCTCTGACGGGTTCCAAGAACTTGGGTATAGTGGTGGTCATTGGTGGAGTTTTGTGGATCAAGAACAAGTGGTGGAATATTTTGGGAAGTGTGGAAAGTGGTGACTGGCGGGTACTGAATTGGTTGGTGATGTTGTTGTGGTGGTGTTGGAATCGGCAATGGATTGATATTTTGTGGTAAAGTTGCGTATTGATTTGGCATGGTAGGATTTTGCGGCTGTTGGTTCTGTGTGTTTTGAGGAGGATTTGGGATCTATGCGTTCTGTTAGTGGATATTGGGGACGTTGAGGGTGAGTGACAAATTTGCCAAATTACGGACCTGTTCAAGTTCTCCTTGTAGTTCTAGTATCCTTTGTTAAACTTTCAAAACCAATTCATTTGGGGCCGGAGTACCACGGCCATCGGAGGTCTTTGCGTTCTTAATGTTTTCCTTTCGAATTCCACTTAAATCGTCCATCTTTGCTTTCTCTTTGATTTTTGTGTTTCTTAGAGGAGGAGGGGGTGGAGGTCCTCTGGATTTGGTGTGATATGCCGATGAGACCAGTATGATCTAACCAACCTATAGGGATGGGAATAATAATAAAAATAAGCAAAACAAAAAGGTAACAAGTTAGTGAGGATCCTGAAATATTTGTAGTACTTAAACACATATTGCGGAAATATAAATGCTTTATTTCATAATGTAAGAACAGACGAATCCAAAAACGATACTGAAATAATGATAAAAATGAGTTACTATTGGCACTTGGCCTTATTACATTTAGAAAGCGAGTAAGCCTAAATCTATTTGGTCTCAGAAGGACTTTCCTCAGGTTGAATGTTCTCGCGGATAAAATCCTCCAGCTCGCGTAGGCTCATTAGTAAGAACGCCTTCGCTAGATGTCCTCCTTCGTTTCCCTCAGTACTCTAGCAGTCGTTGACTCTTTTCCTCACTTTTCCTTCCAATTCTAATAGGCTGTATTCTAGATAATCTAGCTTTTCGCTAGTCTTGACAGCTCTTTCTTTCCATTCATTTATTTGATCATTCGATGGAATATTCCTCCACCAGTCTAGCAAGAGTGGGGGTATGTTAACCATTCCGAAGTTGGGGACCTCGTGCCTTATTTTTTGTAAAACAAAGGGGTTAGACCTTAACCCTACCAGAATCAACTATTAATACATTTACGATCAGCATATCGGCATTTAGTTCTCCAAATTAATACACAAAACGTGGTTGCGTCAGTTGGGATTATGAAAAACCCGATGGACTTTGGATAAGGATTATCTTAAAGGATCATTATGTGGACAACATAACTGACCCGGCTAGGTTTGACCATGATGCATGCATAATTTAAATAGAGTAAGGTTTCTATAGGGTTTTAGACTAGTACCCTCAAGCGGACAACTCGAGGGGGAAGGCATGGAACTGTCGACTACACCATTGATCGACTGATTTTACCGCATATAAGAATTTCCAACTTTAAGGGTAGTAAATAGGAAGAGCGCAACCACTCATTAAAGCGTTTCTATAGGATTTGATACGCACGAGTGGAATATGATGTGAAGCATGATTTATGCAGCAGTTAATAACATATAGGCAAGTATTTTCACATATGAAGAAATAAATACAGCATTTAAATAATTGAAAAGACAGTTAGAGAGGAAGGAAAACAAGAAGACAAGTCAGTTTTAGGGTAATAAAGGATCGTAAATGCTTAAAATAAACAGTTAAATTCAAATAAAGGAGAAGGGTACGGGATAAAGCATGCTTGGACTAATTTGAAAAGACAAGTTCGTTATGTTAAGAGCCTAAAAATATCCCCAATAGGGTCGCCATGCAGTCGCGGCCCCTTTTTCTCCTCCGCGGGGAGGAATCCGGGTTTTGACATTCATGGGGTGTAATGACTCATTTCCTTTTGGGAACTGGGTATTTGAAGAGTCGCCACCTAACGAGTTAAGGCGCGTTAGGGAACCTAGAGTAATTAACTCTTGGTTTGGTTTTGTATTACCAAAGATTAGGGTAAGGGCTCAAGGTAACCTCGAGGGGAAGGCGTTAGGCACCCCTCTTGGTCCACAATTGTGGGTCCCGACCGAACTTATATTTATAAATTAGTCCATTACATGTAAATAGTTGAATCAAATAGGTTGCAAGTAAAGCACAATAGAGTAACTCAAGTAGAAGATAAAGTTTTGAACAAGTTGTAAAACAAAGTTTTAAAGAAAGGATTTGGTAAAGAGGGGTCCTAGGTTGGTTATCCTATAGGATCATATCAGTACAATGCCCGGTAATCACTCCTTGGAAAAGGGCTATGCATGGCATTAGCGCACCGGTCATCATATTCATATCTACCTTTCCCATCCCCTTATTGGTCATGCAAAGCGAGTGTTTGGTCATTGATTTCTATTGCGTGCTACTACACGTCCCTTCTTAGCGGTCCCGGAGGGTGTTAGGACCTCTACCTATGAGGGGTTTTAGACGTACCCCTAAGGTTTTAAAGGCAAAAATCTAAGGCGACAGTCAAAAACATTTAGGAATTTCACATAATGGGAGCAATTAAGAGGCTAACAATTTCTTCCTCAAACAAACATACAAGCAGCACGACTTAAACACAATTAAGGTCTTTATTAATAAAAGTCCTAAAGCAGGATTTCTAAGTGATTATGCAGAAACAGACCACTTTCAAATTCGGAAGTTATAACCTAATAGTTCCCTAGTGACTCCTTTATAACAGCTTATTAGAATCAGAAATGTTGAATGATAGAAACAAGTTCAGGGAAATGCAGGTTTTGAAAAATGCCCTAAGGCTTGCCTATGTGCAGTACTGTGTCTATATATTAATATAGAGACAAATAAGTTTCCGAAATAGACCCTGTTGGCATCTGTAAACAGGATATCTAATGAGGTTAAGTCAAATTTGAAAGAACTAGTTTCAAGAAATGTCATCGATTAATAAGGCCAGTTTTAATAAGTAAACTAGGAGAAAATGAAATTGGCTTATTAGGCTAATTAACTCCTAGACGTAATTGCGAATGGAAATCCCTACAGGCATGGTATCTAGGCGCGTCACAGGTTTTAGCAACATATGGAAGACTTATTAGAACTGAATCGGAATTAAAACCTATGGACATGGTATATATATTTGAAATTATTTAAGACACGGTTGTTTGAAACCCTATGAACATAATTTAGAACATGACAAAAATGCAGAACCTTAAGAACATGATTCTTGTTTGATGTAAATACACTGGAAATGAAGTCCTTATAGGCATGATTTCTATTATGATGCAAATGAAATTAGAAGTGGAATCTTATATGCATGGTTCTATTATGCAAAAGCAATCAGCTTCAACAAGAATTAAAACCCTATGAACATGTTTTCTATCGAGTAAAGCAGGCAGATTTGAAAGTAAACCCTAAGAGCAGGATTTCTACCCATGTTACCCCCACAAAGTATACATAGATATTTGGCTGCATAACCCAGCAAGGGTCTTAAGACTGGTTATGGACATGCTTAGAGATAATTGACTCTGGAATAATCACACACCAATCAGAAGAAACACAAGCATATAGGAAGGGTGATAGGGGTTTGGGATCCATAAGAATGGTAAGCACACAGCAGGTAAGGAGAACAATTGTCCAGGAAAGTTTGAATCACACAAGGGAATACATGAATTAAAAGGGAAGGAAGTCATACTAGCATTCTGATAATATAGCCTAACTACAAACTTCACAATAGAACCACAACTAAAAGCAGGCTAGAAATAAAAGAAACTGAAACAAGAAGAGAAACATGTTGTTGTTGAGGCTTTAAGTTAAACTAAGACATACCAGTGAAGATAGAAGCAAGCAGAATGAAAGAACCAAAGGGCACAAATGATTAGCCTTGGCTTGCAGCCAGCTAATAGTAGCAAATACACAAGGAAGAAGGGAGAAACAAAGATTTTTATAAGAGAGGAGTTTTTTGAAAGCCAAGTGCTAGTGCCTTGTTTGTGAAAGACTTAGAGTATTTATAGTTGAAAGTAGGTAGCGTAATAAGGTAAAAATCATAGTATTACACTAATTTAAGAACTCAGAATCAATCATTGGAGAATCAAGGAAGTACTTCCTTAAGTTAAGGTAATTAAGATCAAATGGAAAGATTCGGTGCCATATAAAGTAGGAAGAAGAATCAGTGCATGATTAAATAAGGAAAGAGTCAAGGTTCAGTAGGCATAGAGTAGTCAGTTAGGACCAATTCAGAAAACCCAATTAAGAAAAGACTAAGTAAACAAAGTACCATGGTAAATACGCTAATGAAATTAGTTAATTTAAACAGACGAGGTAAAGCTTTTAGGGCCTTAAACGAATATCTTTCAATCACCACCAATTAAGGAAAATATGAATCAATCATGGAGAGCCATGATTTTGTATTTCACCATATAAATAGAGACGAATGAACAGGAGTAGCAAACAAACATGGTCAGTTATATAGACAGGAAGAAATAAGAGATGAGCAAACACAATCATATAAGGATAAAATAAGTAGGCTAAAGATTCAACAGAACATATTCGCAGCATGGGGGACCTCAAAATATTAACAAGAATCAGGTAAATAGACTAACACACAGAAACAAAGTAAAGAAAATCATTCTAACACACAAAAAAGAAGTAGAGAAAATCATGCTAGCACACAGAGAAACAAAGTAATGAAAAATCTTTAAAAATTAGGGCTTTTAACAGAGTCAAATTAAAAAGTAGTAGGAACATAAAATCGGTCAAAATAAACATGGGGAAAAGGCTTAATCATAAGGAAATCAGTTAAAACGTGTGTAGAAAGAACTCCGAAAAAACCCTAGTTTTCGCTGAAAGTAAAACGGTTTAGAGTAGCGGATCTTTCAGTGGAAAGCTCGAGAATAAGCAAATCATAGAAGGAGACAGACTTAAATCATGAAAATAACACGGATCTGAGAGATTCAGAAGAGAGTTAGGGTTTCAAAAGAAACCCCAATATAAATCGAAAGAACCTGTTGTAACTTCCCAAATCGTAACACATATGGTGTGATTTTGCCCAAAATCACACCAGGGAAGCCTCAAACAATAGAATCAAAAACACTAGGTCCCAATCGACATGGCCCAGGATCCTTGAGGGCCTTAGAGATGATGAGGAAGGCGGTGGAGTGACCATTGGAAGCTTGGGGTTTGAGAGATAGTCATCGGAGATGACCGGAGAAGTAGGTGAGTGGAGGAGTCCAGGGTTAGGTTTGAGAGAAGGGTGGAGATGAGAGAGTTTGAGGGCGGCGGTTTAGAAGAAAATGATTTAGGGTTTGGGGTCTCTCAAAATTAAAAAGGATGGGAAGAACGAGGGTCGTTGATCTAAAAGATCAACGGCCAGGATTAAAAATGGCTTGGGTCAGGCAGGGTAATTGGGTTTGGGTTGGGTTAATTAATTAGAAGATGGGGCGGGGGAATTGGTCCGATTTTGGCTAAAATTGAAAGCCAAATTTGGCTATTATTTAAATAGCCAGTTTTTTTCTATTTTAATTTTAACAAAATAATAAGTAATATCTGGAAAATAATTTAAGGTGCCAAAATATTTTAAAATACATAATTAACATTTTAAAAAAATAGGAGCCAATTTTATGCATAGAAAATATAATTATATTTTGAAATGGGTTAACATTGCAATTATATGCAATTTAGCTCAAAAATACTAAATGAAATTGTAATAATACATAAAAATTTCATTAGCCATATTTTGTCATAAGTATAGAAATAAAATATATGAATTATCAAAATAATAATTTTGGAAATAATCATTGGTAATTTTATGGAAAAAATGGGGGAAAATAAATTAATTTACACCCTTAAAATTATGGAAAAAATAATGAAAGCCTTGTACATGATTATATATGCCTATATATGCTATTTTGAAGGCTTTTGTGCATATTAAAAATATATAGAGAAAAATTGGGTATCAACAACACCAACTTGTCACACCCCAAACCACCCCGGTCGTGATGGCACCTATCACAGTACTAGGCAAGTCGATTCAACACTAATAACATAAATGTCTTTTGTAAGTTCATTTCCAAATCAGTGATGATCACGAGTCTTTCATTTTAATATAACAAGATACGCGGTAAAACAAATACGCTAATACATCTACACTTTCCGATCCTGGTGTCACTAGTCATGAGACACTAAGATATTGTCCAGTACTGTCTACTCAATACAAGAAAAGACTGAAATAAATAACGCTAAGGATAGGAAGGAGAAAGGAAGGCCTGCGAACGGCGTGCAACTACCTTGCTATCTCCGGAAATACTCAGAAGCTACGGAATGCTCTCACTCGGATACTCTGGCACCTGAATTTGCATGCAAGGTGAAGGGAATAACGTGAGTACGCTAACTCAGTAAGTAACCAAAGTAAATAAAGTTTGAGTGCAGTGACGAGCATCTAAATCATATACATAATCTAACATAGAATCTCAATAGAAATATCAAAGTCAAATCCGCAGTTCAATTTCTGGACATCTCGTAAAAACTCCAGTTTCAATAAAAATTAATTAAAACATTTGTTCAATATTTTTCAATAGAGTCTCAGCTTAAAAAAAGGGTGAAAATAGTAATTTTATAAACAAGCCCCTCGGGTAAAGTATCACTCATATATATAGCCTCTCGGGCAAGCCTTTCAGTCACTCGTGGCTCAACTCTCATCAATCAACACTCACACTCAATACTCCCGCTCAATAGATATCTCATAATAATAATCGGTGCGGCATGCAGCCCGATCTGTAAATATATATATATATATATATATATATATATATATATATATATATATATATATATAGATAGTCGACTGCGATGACTGGAAGTGTGCAGACTCCAGAGGTGCTCCTACAGCCCAAGCGCTATATAGCTGCGGCGTGCCGCTCGATCCAACATATTGCTGCGGCGTGCAGCCCGATCCATATACATATAAATATCACTACGGCGTGCAGCCCGATCCATAATTATATAATCCTCACCATCATGCCCTTGGACTCTCTTAGTCATCAATCTCGCAGCCACTCAGCATCTCAGTTAAAAATCAAGAAACTCAGCCCAAAGAACTTTCATATATTTAAAACAGAGTAATGAAACTGAATCAAAAGTAAACAGGTAAAAATCATGACTGAGGATAGACTTTGGAATCAAAACAGTGTGAGAAAAGTAGTAAAATACTCCTGAGGATGCAAACAGTTCGGCACGAGGCCCCAAAAATAGCATTCAACCCAAATTTATAGATTCATTTCTAAAACACATAGATACCATATAGATTTTATCAAAATAAGCAACTCTACAGATTCCACGGGACGGACCAAGTGATAATCCCTATGGGTGCACGCCGACATGCTTGTCACCTAGCATGTGTGTCACCTCATTTATCCGAACAGTACATAATTTTGGGGTTTCATACCCTCAGGTCTAAATTTACAATCGTTACTTACCTCAAACCGGATGAAGATCTACTCCACAATGCCTTTGCCACTCGAATCGGCCTAAAATCACCGCAAATCTATCCAAAATGATAATCATAACATCAATATACGCTAAAGGAACAAAGCCCACGTGAAAATAATCAAATTACATCAAAATCCTGAAATTGACCAAACCCAACCCTTGGGCCCATGTCTCGAAATCCGATAAAAATCACATCACTAGAAACCTTATCCTCCAACGAGTCTACACATACCAAGAACATCAAAATCGAACCTCAAATGGCCCCTCAAGTCCCCAATTTAAACTCTCCAATTTCAAGCCCTAATCCCTCAATTTTGACCCTTAATCCCACTAATTTCATGTTAATCGGTAAGAAATTGCCATAAAATCGAGTATTGAGTTCAAAAACCTTACCTCCAAGTGTTACCACTCGAATCCCACTTCAATTCATCTCAAAAAGCTCAAAGTTCGAACACAAATGGTGGAAAATGACCAAATTTATACTTGTTGCATAGTGATTTTCGCTCCTACGAGCCGCTTCTGCGCCCAGAAATCTGCACATGCGGCTGTGACAAAAACAGCAGCTGAAGCTGCTCAATTTCAAGACCAAACTTTTCGACAACCTTCCGAATTAATCCCGAGGCCCCTGGGACCTCAAAAAAAATACGAACAAGTCACATATCACTATTCAAACTTATTCCAACCTTCGAAACACTCAAAACAACATCAAAAATCAAATCACCCTCGGATTCAAGCCTAAGGATTTCAAAACTTTTGAATTCCGCAACCGATCCAAAAACCTATCAAATATTTCATCTGAATGATCTGAAATTTTGCACACATGTCAAAAATGACATAACGGACCTAATCCAGTTTCCGAAATTTGTTTTCGACCCTAATATCAAGATTTTCACTGCCGACCGAAAAATGCCACAATTTCAATTTTGCCAATTCAAGCCTAAATCCACCACGGACCTACATTTCGAACACGCTCTCAAGTCCAAAATCACTTGACAAAGCTATCCGAACCATCAGAATTCACATCCGAGAACTTCTACACATAAGTCAATAGCCGGTTAACGTTTTCCAACTTAAGCTTACTCAAAAGAGACTTTGTGTCTCATTCCTCTCCAAAACTACTCAAAACCTGAACCAACTAACACGATACTATGAAATGTAACTGAACAACAAATAAAGAAGTAGAAATGAGGAAAACGGGGTTAACTCATGAAACGACTGGTCGGGTCGTTACACCTAACCCTCGTATTCATGAAGAACATAACCCCAGCCTTCCTAAAGCCCCACAAACCTTTGCGTTCGCGTGTGGGTAGCCATATTTGCGAAGGTTAAACCCCAAAAGCCTTTGCATTCAAGAACTATTCCCCACGTTCATGTATGGTAAATCGTCTCCCAAGACCAGTTTTCTCTTCAGGATCGCGGGAGTAGCTTCACAATCGCGAAGAAGAAATCATCAGTTGACAGCATAAGCCAAAAAACCAAAAATTCTAAGTTCAAAAACTTTCATAACCTATCTGAAACTCACCCGAGCCCTCGGGGATCCAAACCAAATATGACACAAGTCCAAAAACATATACGAACTCACTCGCGTAATAAAAGTACCAAAATAACACCTAGAATTATGAATCGGACACCAATGCGAATGAAATTTTCAATGATTATCTAGGATTCCCAATGTTTAGAATAAACCCCAAAGCCACTGATTTTTAGTTCCTCATTGACAAAATGCGAAGTAAACTAGCATCTTGGAAAACAAATTTCCTTTTCTTAGTTGGTCGTACCACACTGGCTAGGGTTTCCATTAGTTCAATTCCTAGCTACTATATGTAATATACCTCTCTTTCTACCATGGTCCTCAAACATATAAATAAAACCCAAAGGGATTGTATTTGGGGAACTACCACCAATAAGAAAAAACTTCATATGGTGAAATGGAACATATTAACCAAACCCAAAGAGGAAGGAGGCTTGGGCCTGCATGATGCTAATTCGAAAAATCTCATTGCCCTAACGAGCCTCGTTTGGAGATTCTTATCATCCTCCCAGCTCCTTGGACCACTTTCATGGCAGCTAAACATGCCTTTAGTAGATCACACACCAAAAACTCCTTCATTTGGAATGCCATCATGAAAGGCTCGCACTTTTGTATTAAGGGAATTCGTTGGCTCCCCTCCACAACTTCAAATCTTAGTGCTTGGAATACCAATTGGATACTAAATACTCCCTCCTTGCGTAGCATCATTGAAGTCCTTCTGACAAAACTTGAAGAAAATCTCAAAATTAGAAATATTTTTAACAACACTGGTTGGTTATTATCATGATTGTCCTTTGAACTTCCTGAAATATCCACAATAACATCGCCTCTATCACTACACTCATACATCACAATATGCATGACATCCTCATTTGGGAACTAAGTAGTAATGAGATCTTCAACTCCAGCATAGACAAAAATCTTCATATTGATAGGAAAAGACACTCAAAAGACTTCGAGTGGATTTGGAAATATCCATGCCCCAATAAAATCGATCAATTCTTATGGCTGGGCATGCATAATAGAATCCCTACCAGAAAATACCTGGCCAACATCGGCATAAATAATGATGAAACATGCCATGCTTGTAAAGAAAGCCCTGAAACTATCTATCATATCTTCCTTAGTTGTAAAACAGTCTAGGGTCTCTGAAATCTATTAGGGCACACCAACACTCACCATCATTATCATGATTCATGGCTTATCATGATTCGTGATCTAAACTTAAAAAATCCTTCACTATCCTTACATGGAAAGACTTATTTGTTTTTTGTCATATGGGGCATATGGATTAATAGAAATCATAACAACCATAATAACATTTCTTTTATGTCTCACTTGCAAGGATTATTCATCATGCTATTGAATTCAAATTCTTGACAGAAAAGCATAAGCATGTTCCTTTAACATCTTCTGTTCATATTCAATGGAGGAAGTCTGGTAATAGATGGATTAAACTAAATATACATGGAGCCTTCATACATAACACAATGCAATGTGGCATAGGAGGAGTTCTCAGAAACGCCAAAGGAGACTGGATTATGGGTTTCAAGAGACGAGCATATAATGTCATGTCATTGTATGCAGAACTTCTTGCCTTACAGGAGAGACTAAGAATTGCAACAGAAAATAATCTCAGTCCCTTAGAGATAGAAACAGACTCCACCGAAGTAATCCAAAACTTAACGCAAGGAAGTATTATGCTTAACAACATTGTTCTTTCTTGTAGGTAATTAATACTCCAAATGAAGGGGACAAAAATCTTGCATAGTTTTTGCCAAGGAAATTCAGTAGCCCACCATCTAGCCAAGGAAGCCCTAAATCTAGGTAGAATAAATAATACTCGAATGCTAGCTTCTTCACCCTTTTGTATGCTGAAGTCTCTGGAGAAGGATGCGGACGAAGAAATAGTTTTTGTTAACTATCTAGCTATCGATACATGTAATAGACTAATAACTATAGATAATCAATGTGTCTTACATGACATCTCTTTATCTTGTAACCAAAAATCTACTTTACTAGTAATTGTAACCTCAAGGTGGCCAAAAATATGGCTGAGATACTAGGTATTAAGATAAGCACCAACTTTGGTAATTATATAGGATTCCCGAAGTTTAGAATAAACCCCAAAGCCACTAATTTTCAGTTCCTCATTGACAAAATGTGGAGTAAATCGGCATCTTGGAAAACAAATTTTCTTTCCTTAGTTGGTCGTACCACGCTGGATAGGGCTTACATTAGTTCAATTCCTAGCTACTATATGCAATATACCACTCTTCCTACCAAGGTCTCAAACATATAGATAAAACCCAAAGGGATTTTATTTGGAGAACTACCACTAATGAGAAAATACTCCATATGGTGAAATGGAGCATATTAACCAAACCCAAAGGGGAAGGAGGCTTGGGTCTGCATGATGCTAATTCGAAAAATATCAGTGCCCTAACGAGCCTCGTTTAGAGACTCCTATCATCCCCCGCAGCTCCTTGGACTACTTTCATGGCAGCTAAGCATGCCTTTAGTAGATCACACACCAAAAACCCCTTCATTTAGAAAGCCATCAGGGACTTTTGTATTAAGGGAATTTGTTGGCTCCCCTCAACAACTTCAAATCTTAGTGTTTGGCATACCAATTGGATACTAAATACTCTCTCCTTGCGTAGAATCATTGAAGTTCCTCTGATAAAACTTGAAGATAATCTCAAAATTAGAAATATTTTTAACAACACGGGTTAGTCATTATCACGATTGTCTTTTGAACTTACTGAAAATGACCATAACAACATCGCCTCTATCACTACACTCATACAACACAATATGCATGACATCCCTATTTGAAAACTAAGTAGTAATGAAATTTTCAACTCCGGCACTGACAAAAATCTTCTTACTGATAGGAAAAGTCACCCAAAATACTTCGAGTGGATTTGAAAATATCCATGCCCCAATAAAATCGATCAATTCTTATGGCTAGGCATGCATAATAGAATCCCTACCGGAAAATATCTGGCCAACATCGGCATAAATATTGATGAAACATATCATGCTTGTAGAGAAAGCCCTGAAACTATCAATCATATCTTCCTTGATTGTAAGACAGTCCAGGGTCTCTGGAATCTATTAGGGCACACCAACACTCACCACCATTGTCATGATTCATGGCTTATCATGATTCGTGATCTAAACTTAAAAATCCTTCACCATAGCTTACATGGAAGGACTTATTTGCTTTTGTCATATGGAGCATATGGATTAATAGAAACCATAACAACCATAATTACACTTCTCTTAATGTCTCACTTGCGAGGATTATTTAATTTATTATGCTACTGAATTCAAATTCTTGTCTGAAAAGCATAAGCATGTTCCTTTAATATCTTCTATACATATTCAATGGAGGAATCCTGATAACGGATGGATTAAACTAAATGTGAATGGAGCCTTCATACATAACACAATGCAATGTGGCATAGGAGGAGTTCTCAGAAATGCCAAAGGAGACTGGATTATGGGTTTCAAGAGACGAGCATATAGTACTTCTTGCCTTACAGGAGGGACTAAATTGCAAACAAAAAAAAAAGCTCAGTCCCTTAGAGATAGAAACAGACTCCTAGGGGTGTGCATTCGATTTATCGATTCGATTTTGACCCTTATCGATAATTACTTATCGATTATCGATTTGTACATATGTTTATCGTTATCGTTTCAATAAGTTTTTGATTTTTTTTATTTCGATTTATCGATTTTTAGGGCTTATCGATTCGGTTATCGATTACACCAATAAGAAAATTTGCGGGAATTCCACGGAAAGTATATCGCTATAAACACGCCTAACTAATATGGACAAAAGGAAGCTAAAATAAGACGAACATCGTTTATAACATAAAAATTATCAACAAGCACATGCAACGAAACTAAAGTAAATGATCAAATGTATGCCACCAACACTCCAACGGCATAAAAAACAAATACATTATCACGACTAATTTTATTTTTCATTAATTTGAACTTCATTCCCTTGAGCTTTAAATATGATCATTTCTTAAATGTGGTAGAGGAAATAATAGGGTTAGAGACTTAAGGTAAAGGAAAGGGTGTTATAGAATAAGGGTAAAAAAATTATAAAAAATTATTAAAAAAAATATTTTTTTTCTTTTTAGTATATCTTATCGGTTTATCGATAAACCGATAAACCGAAGAGGACAAATCGAAATCGAAATCGATAACTCGATAAGGAAAATTTCAAAATCGAAATCGATAAATCGATAACAAATAATCGATTCGATTTATCGTTAAACCGATTCGAATGCACACCCCTACAGACTCCACCAAAGTAATCCAAAACTTAAGGCAAGGAAGTATTATGCTTAACAGTATTGTTCTTTCTCGCAGGTGATTAATGCTCCAAATTAAGGGACGAAAATCTTGCATAATTTTTGCTAAGGAAATTCGATAGTCCACCATCTAGCCGAGAAAGCCCTAAATCTAGGTAGAATAAACAATACTCGAATGCTAGTTGCTCCACCCTTTTGTATGTTGAAGTCTCTAGAAGGATGCGGACGAAGATATAGTTTTTGTTAACTATCTAGCTACTAATGCATGTAATAGCTACTGATGCATGTAATAGACTAACAACTATGGGTAATCAATGTGTCTTACTGACATCTCTCTATCTTGTAACCAAAGTGCCCATGATGGCACTGGTAAAACTTGTAACCCTATGGCACCGTTTTAGTATTAATGCATAATATCGTATTTCTACCCAAAAAAAAAAAAACGTGAATCTATGCTTTTATATCTTTCAATTAGAAGCCAATAGCTTTTGTAGGTTTGAAAGTGTCCAGATTTCCGAGTAAGCGACACGAATCTATGGTGTTTCTTCTTTACTTCTTAAGAGAACAAGAATTACTGTCTAATATTCTGCTCTATTTTCTGTGTTGTCGTGGATTCATAGTGATATACAGGATATTTGTGAAATAGCCAAGTGAAACAACGAGTTACTATGGCAATTCTACTGAAATTTGCAGTTTATGTCTTTATTAAAACATACTATCATCCGTCCATATTATTTGTATTTTAAAGTTTTTGCACGCCCTTTAAGAAAGATATTTAGTAGCCTCAATCGTAAGAGCCATTATCTAACATAGCAGTTATCTCACGCTTAAATGTGTTACTTAATTAACGCTCCACTAATCACAAATTGCTAATATTGGGACCAGAGGAGTAATAATTTGGGATATTACACAAATAGTCACTCATATTTATTGTTTACTTTTTCTATCTTATATAAATAAATTATACATTTATTATATACGGTTATATGCATATTATATGTACTCCCTTCGTTCACTTTTACTTGTCACGTTTTCACTTTTCACGTCCCTTAAGAAATAGTAATAAATAAAGTACATAATTTACCATAATATCCATATTAATTGGTGTATAGTCTTAATGGATTTGAAAAATAATTTATAATGAGTAATTTATAATGCTAAAGGCAAAACAGAAAAAATAAAATATTTTTCTCTTGATATACGAAGTTGGACAAGTAAAAATAAAAATTTATTTTTAGAATAATGGACAAGTTATTCCTTCTCTTCTTGGTTTTCCTTTCAGTTTAGAGCTCAAGTGAATTCATCCTCATATGAACTTTTTTTTTCTTTCTCAAATAACCAGTTTTAAGTTCTCTAATATCAAGCCAGTTTCATTTTCAAAATGGATTTCCATATTTCAAATCTTAACCTAACTTGTTTGCTGAACTTTCATATAAGGGTGTCTAACGGGTGGGCCGTGCCGGATTGGGTAGGAAAATTTAGAAACCGTAGGGGTTGCGGTCCGGGTCGGTTACGGATTGGGGCTTACCGAATTTAACAGGTTCGGGTTTATCCGGGTAAAAAATAAACCATAAGAGTTACAGGTACAAGGGGTCGGGCTGGGTTAGTGTAATTTTTAAAACAAAAATTATATTTTTTTTTATATAACTATTGTAAGTTATATTAATATAAAGTAAAAATATAAATAATACAATGAAGATAGGAAAAAAATACACTTATAAATTGCAAGTGTTACATTTATTTCAAAATTCAAACTTACAAATTGAAGGTTTTACATTTAACAACAAGTAAATTAACGAAAAAAGAATAAATTCAAAGGCCCCATTATTTAAAAAAAAAATTAAGTTAGCCGTTATACCGGTCCGAGCTGGTTAACCGGTTGAACACTAAAAATCGTTGACCGGGTTTGATCCGTCCGGTTAACCGGTAGGAATTAAGTAGACGGACCAAACCCCTACCCCTTTAACCAAGCCCTACCCGGCCCCCTTCTACTGGTCCGGGCTGATTTCGATTTTAACCGGTTTGGGCCGGTCTGGAAATGAGTTGACCCGGCCCGTTAGACACCCATACTTTCATATCCTTATAATACTCATAATCCTCAATTTGTCAATTCCACAAAGTGCTTTTGCAGCCATTCTTGGTAATAATGAGATAGATAAACTTACAGTTCTTGATTTCAAGTCAAAACTAACCTCTGATCCTCTACAAGTTGTATCATCTTGGAACGAGTCGATAAATTTTTACGAGTGGAGATGTGTCACGTGTGATCTAAGTTTTCAAAAGGTTAGCCTGGATCTTGCTAGCTTGAAGTTGGCGTGAACTTTGTAACCAGGAATTGAAAAGCGTCCAGCAGGTCATGGGTTCGAGCTGTAGAAACAGCCTCTCGAATAAATGTATAGTAAGGCTTCGTACGATAGATCCTGGTAGTCTGGCCCTTCCCCGGACCTCCCCCTCTCCCCCCTGATCACATATACTATAAGCTTAGTATACTGGACTGACGTTTTTTCTCTTTTTTTGAAACACTTTACCTGTTAGACAATACATTCACTTCTGTAATAGAATTAGGTTGCTTAACAAGGCTTAAGAACTTGAACTTGAGCTTTAACTACTTTGATGAGAACATACCATCCAATCTGTCTAGCTGCAAGAATCTCATTAATCTTGTTCTGAATCATAATTCTCTTAATGGAAATGAACCTCAAGAACTCAGGTCGTTTGTGAAGCTTCAAAAATTATATCTCAACAATAACAACCTCTGTGGGAACTTCCCATCTTCTTTTGGAAATATTTCATCCCTCCAACAACTTAGTTTGAATTATAACTATCTTGAAGGAGAAGTTTTCTACAGTTTCTCTTTCGCAAAATTGGACCGTGTTCAACGTGAAAGAGAGCCTTGGCGTAATTGGTAAAGTTGTTTCCATTTGACCAGGAGGTCATGGGTTCGAGCCGTAAAAACAACCTCTTGCAGAAATGCAGGGTAAAGTTGCGTACAATAGACTAGTATGGTTCGGCCCTTCCCCAGACTTGTGCTTAGCTGGAACTTAGTGCACCTGGCTGCCCTTTTTTTATCATGTACAGAGTGGCGATAAACCAGTTCTCTGATGTGTTCCCCCCTCCACTTTACAACCTATCATCACTTAAACTTCTCAATCACTCAAAACAATTTTCATGGAGACATGAGGGAGGACATTGGCTTGTTTTTTCTAACATTCATAGGTTGTATTTAGGTGGTAATGGTTTCACGGGCGAGATACATGTTTCATTGTCTAGTGCTTCAAATCTTGTCCAGCTAGATTTATCAGCTAACAAGTTCACTGGATCCATACCTTTGAGTTTTGGAAATCTCAGGGCTCTCCTTTTCCTTAATGTCAATTCTAATGATGATTTGAATTTTCTTACTCCTTTTAACAAATTGTAGCAGGCTACAATTTCTAGATATTGCCTACAACCAGTTTACCGGCAAGTTTCCTGGCTCGATTAGTAACTATTATGGAATGAACCTAGACACTTTACACAATGAACATAGACTGTTTCTTAGTAGTATGCATAACCCATATATAGATAGCAGATTTGTAGGAATCTCTTTTATTTCTTTTCTTAGTTAGCACCAGATGTGTGTGTGTGTGTATATATATATATATATATATATATATATATCACTAATATAACAATTTAATTATTCTATACCTTGTTAATTACATGGTATCAGAGCCACATATGTGGCTTCGCCGGAGTTGAGTTTATCTAGCCGAAGTTGACCAAAACTTTCCGGTAGACACGTGAGGTGCGTGTGTGGTCCATTCTCTGTCCAGCTTTGTTCTCCAAGATTAGCTTGATTATTTTCGATCGATTGTTGGTTATCCTCTGATAACAGAACCTTACTTTCATGAAGAACATACTCGGACAAGGTTGTATTACACCAATTTTGGTCAAGTTTGAGTTCTTCTGCTGTTTGGTTTAGTTTTGGGATACTGAAGTAGTCGTGGAACAATATTCTTGCATCTAATTGCTTGTTTTGTGAATTGGTATTTGTTGGGTCTTCCTTGTAAGACACTTTGTTACAATTTGAGACTTGGTATTATCTGTTGGGTCTTCCCTTATCAAAAACTTTGTTGGTCTCTGATTTTATTTGATTTGGGGACAGATTTATTTGGTTCTTTGATTTGGTTGAGTGGATTATTGAAGTGGAGTTATGTTAAATAGATTGTTGACTTCGTGTCTACCAGAGATCTTGTTTGTATCTTTTAGCTTTGGGGACCTCTATTAATCTAATCGATTTGTTATTCAAAGGAAAAAATGAAGGTAAAGAATAATAATGCAACAACTCTTATTCCAACAATCTTGGTTTCGGATGAGTTTCTAAAATTCCTTCAATATCATAAATCAGTTAAGGAATCTTCTTCAGTTAATGCCTTTACTAGGTCAGATAAAACATATCTTATCACCTCTTCCAATAAATGGGTGATTGATTCAGGTTCCACAAATCACATGAATGGTAATCCAAATATTTTTTCTAGCTTTCGCTCACATAAAGCACCCTCTCCAGTTACTATAACTGATGGATCAACTTGTAGCAGTGTTGGATCAGGGACTGTTAAGCCAACTTCCTCTATTACCCTGTCATCTATATTAAGTCTACCAAACTTGGCCTTTAAATTGATTTATGTTAGTAAAATCACCAAAGATCTTAATTGTTGTGTTGCTTTCTTTTTCGATCATTATTTGTTTTTAGATCTTATAACAAAACAAGTTATTGGTAATGGATATTTATCTTGTGATCTCTACATCCTTGATGAATGGGTGCCCCGGTCTATTGCATGCTCTAGTATTGTGTCTCCCTTTGAAGCACATTATCGATTGGGACACTCCTCTCTGCCTTTTTTGAAGAAGCTTTGTCCTGAGTTTCAGTATATTTCTTCATTGGATTGTGAGTCATGTCGATTTGCAAAACATCATCGCATCTCGTTAAGTCCAAGGGTTAATAAACGAGTTGAGTCAGCTTTTGAGTTAGTTCATTCTGATGTTTGGGGACCATGTCATGTTGTTTCCAAAACTGGGCATAAGTGTTTTGTCACCTTTGTAGATGATTTTTTCTCGAATGACCTGGTTTTACTTTATGAAGAGCCGATCTGAAGTGTTTACTCACTTTTCTGTCTTCTGTGTTAAAGTCAAAACTCAATTTAATGCTTCGGTGCGTATTCTAAGGAGTGATAATGCTAAAGAATACATGTCAAAGTTATTTCGGTCATACATAAGAGAACATGGTATACTACATCAGTCTATATGTGTTGATATACCCTCTCAAAATGGAGTTGCTGAGAGGAAGAATAGGCATCTACTTGAGACACCTCGAACACTTTTGTTCCAAATGAAGGTTCCTAAACAGTTTTGGGTTGATGTGGTCTCTACAGCTTGCTTTCTGATTAATTGCATGACGTCTACTATGCTTGGTGGTAATGTGCCTTACAGTGTTCTTTTACCAAACAAGGCATTATTTTCGGTGGAACCTAAGGTATTTGGAAGAACATGTTATGTTTGAGATGTTCGACCATCTGTTACCAAGTTGGATCCCAAGGCATTGAAGTGTGTTTTCCTTGGCTATTCTCTCCTTCTGAAGGGGTATCGGTGTTATTCTGTTGAACTTGGCAAATATTTGGTCCCTACTGATGTGGTATTTTCAGATACCACACCATTCTTTTATGCTCCTCCCATTTTTACAGGCCAAGGGAGGAAGATGAGTGGCTAGTATATCAAGTTACTCGTACTTTGACAGAACAACGAGATGATGTTCCACCATCTCCTAGTTCTATCGAGCACCAATCCACTATTTTGCCTTCATCACCTACTCCAACTATGTTAGCAAAACCACCAATTGTTCAAATTTACTTGCGAAGGCAACAGACGAATGATACATGTTTAGCACCGGTTCCTTCATCATCAGATTTGCCTCTACCTAAAACTCCAGAAAATCTTGACCTTTCAATTGCTCTTCGCAAAGGTATACGTACTTGAAAATCCACATATACTATTTCTAATTTTGTTTCCTACGACCATTTGTCTCCTACATCTAGATCTTTGGTTGTATCTCTAGACTCTATTTTTATACCCAAAACGGTGAAGGGGGCTTTGAATCATCCTGGATGGTCTGAAGCAATGCTTGAGGAAATACATGCCTTAGAGAAAAATCACACTTGAGATTTAGTGGATTTACCCGGTGAAAACAAAGCAGTGGGATGCAAGTGGCTCTTCACGGTCAAAGTTAATCCTGATAGCTCTATGGCGAGACTTAAGGCCAGACTTATGGCTAAGGGGTATGCTCAGATGGGGTGGATTATTGAGACACTTTCTCTCCAGTTGCCAAACTTACTTTTGTTCGCTTATTCATTTCTCTAGCGGCTTCTGATAATTGGCCTTTGCATCAATTGGATATTAAGAATATTTTTTTTTATGGTGATCTCCATGAAGAGGTATATATAGAGCAACCACCTAGTCAGGGAGAGTATGGCAAGGCCTGTCATTTGAAGAAATCCTTATATGGCTTGAAGGAGAGTCCCCGGGCATGGTTTGGTAAATTTAGTGAAGCAGTTTAAGAATTTGGGCTGAAAAAGAACAAATATGATCATTCTGTCTTCTACATGCAAGCTGGATCTATTCTCCTTGTTGTATATGTGGATGACATTGTTATCACATGGAGTGATTATGCGGGAATCTCTTCTCTCAAGTCTTTCTTGCATACTAAGTTTCATACAAAAGACTTTGGACAACTGAAATACTTCTTGGGAGTAGAAATAACTAGAAGCAAGAAAGGAATTTTTCAATCTGAGAGAAAGTATATTCTTGACTTACTAGCAGAAACTGGTAAGCTAGCTGCCAAGCCTTGCAGTACTCCAATTGTTCCTAATTTGCATCTTATGAAAGATGATGGTGATCCATTTAATGATCCAGATAGATACATGAGGTTAGTTGGGAGATTAAACTATCTTGCTATGACTCGTTCAGATATTGCTTTTGCAGTGAGCATGGTTAGCCAGTTCATGTTCGCGCCCACAGTTAAACATTGGGGGGCTTTGGAGCAGATCTTATGTTACTTAAAAGGAGATCCTGGAGCTATGGCACAATCAACATGTGAGATAATGTGGATACATCACCTTTTAACTGAGCTAGCGTTTGGCCATAGATCTCAAATTTATTTTGAAAAATCTGATTTGAGTGAAGTTTAATTTGAAGATGAAAATGTGTTTGGACATGTTATTTCAGAACATATTTCACTTTTTATTTGAAAAAACATGGGGGCTAACTTATACCCACAAGTTCTAAAAACTATAAAAAAAAATACTCAACAGTACCATGCAAATAAACTTGCTATCTTGTATATACATAACCTTCATCAATAACATTCATTATCATTATCACAAACCATATTGTTGAACATAAATAAGTTTGGTACAAAATTATCTTTTTTAATAACTAACACAATTACTAGCTATTACAATTCGTCACATTGCAATAATATTACAAGATCCATCGGTCCATAAAAAATGATCGTAACTAGCTATTCTGTAATATAATCATCCCACATTATATGAACAATCTGCAGAAAATTCAAATAAGTATTAGCATATTTTAGCTATTTACCTTCATAAATGTGGGTTTTTTATAAAATAAAAAAGTTTGGGGTAATATTGAGAATTTGGGAAAAATACAACGGTCATAATTTGGCCCAAATTCAGCTTATTAGCTGAATTTGAGATTTCAAATATGTGATTTGAGTTTTGGCCAAAATGTGGGTCAAATTTATGGCCAAACATGAAATTTGAAAATAAATTTCAAATTAAATTTGGGAAAATGTATGGCCAAACAGGGGCTGAAATTGGGTTATCTTACTTCATACTCTAGTGTGATAATCAAGCTGCACTCCATATTGCCTCAAATCCAGTGTATCATGAAAGAACCAAACATATTGAAGTTGACTGGCATTTTATTCGTGAGAAGATTCAGGAGAACTTGATTTCCACTGGCTACGTGAAGACAGGAGACCAGCTAGCTGATTTGTTCACTAAAGCATTGAATGGAACTCGAGTTGATTACCTTTGTAACAAGCTGGGCATGATCAATATATATGCTCCAGCTTGAGGACGAGAGTTACAGAATGAACCTAGACACTTTGCACATTGAACATAGATTGTTTTTTGGTAGTACACATAGGTCATATATAGATAGTAGATTTATAGGAATCTCTTTTTGTTTCTTTCCTTAGCTGGCACGCCTGATGTATATGTATATATATGTATTACTACATGGAATAATATACCAATTTGATTCCTCCATACCTTGTTAATTAGTAACTTATCGTCCCAGTTGAGCTAGCTGAATTTTTACAATAACTCTATATATGGGATTAGTGATCCAGAGTTTGGAAATCTCGTTGGTTTAACAGCATTGGGAATGGGCCAAAACTTCTTGACAGGTAACATTCCAGCTTCACTTGGTAAACTTCCGACGTGGAAAGAATTTTACTTAGGCTCAAATCAATTAACTGGTGAAATCCCTTCTTCTCTAGGCAATCTTACACAATTATTATAACTATCCCTTCTGGCTGCACTTGATGTTTCATACAACAGATTGTTCTGTCAGATTACTCCGGCAGAATCTTTCTAGCTGAATGTCAAGCCTTAAGGAACATTCACCACAGAAACCTTTGTGAAGGTTTTAAGTGTATGCTCGAGTTCTGGTTTTCAAGGGAACAATTTCAAGGCTCATATATACCAACTTATGCCAAATGGGAGCTTGGATCAGTGGCTGCATACTGAACAAGGACAATATAGATATGCATGTTTAGATATATTCGTCAAAGAATAAACATCGCAGTAGATGTTGCTTCTACTTTACATTATCTTCACTACCAGTGCCCAACCGCGGTAATTCATTGTGATCTAAAGCCTAGCGCAATGTGCTTCTTGACAATGACCTCACAGCTCATGTTAATGATTTTGGTTTGGCATGGTGATAGTCAGCTTAAAGTATGTGTATTTATATGCATGCCGCTTCGCATTTTACTCATATTTTGTGGATTTTGGACGGATAATGTAATAATTTATTCTAATTAGTGGCATTTTTATGTGTAGGAGTCACCCAGAGGCAATGTGGGATGAAAGTGCACGATTTGAAGCAAAAAGGGTAAAACGAAAAAATGAGCCAGTGAAGCGCTCTCGGTAGCGCCCAGCGCTTACCCTGGCACAATTTACAGGTGCACAAGTCCAGCGTCAGGGCTAGCGCACCGCGCTACCATGGGCGTTGGGTGTCGGGAAGTCTCCTATTTCAACGAGGACAAGGTTATTTCGGCCCTACATGCCCCCAACTCATATGAAAGGGGTCCTAAACCTATTTCGGAGGAAAGCGTTTTTGAGAGTCAGTTTTGACCGAGGAAGAGTACAGATCCACTGTGGAGGCCCGATTCCATCTTTTCTTCCACCAAACTTAGTAATTTTTATGTTTCGTTGTATGTTTTGTTATTTGGCTACCATATTTATGTGGAGCTAAATTTCACGTTTTAGGGTTATGGTTTTTTCATGACTATTATTATTCAAATATTGATTTTGATTTTTTGATTTATCATATTAATTTATTTATTCAATCATACATTTAATTATTTCATTGTTTGATCACCAATTGAATATTATCTATGAATCTAGAATTGAACTCAAAAGTGAGAATTCTAGATTGCATATAGGATTGAGTAGAGCAAGTTCTTGAACCCGGGCATCGAGGAATGGATTTGCGGTTAGGATAGACATATGCTAATTGTCTTGCTTGGTTATTATACGGGAATTATAAATGCATTCTTGTTGACTCTAACTCTATAGACATACAAGTGTTGGATTAGCTTGAATATGCGAGTAGGAGATCGACAGATTCTTATGAGCAATATTAACCCTGTCAACCAATAAATCAGATAAATTAATTAGTCAATTCACTTGAAGAATACAATAAAATTGTTATATAGTCCACGACCCTAGATCGTTTTCATTACATTGATATCATAAAAAGTTGTTTTCTTCAAAGTTTACTATTTATTTTCCTTTATTTTATTTAGTTTAGATTCAAACACTTCTAGGTTAATCTTTGTTTAGATAATTAGGATAGTCTAATTTAGGCAATAGTTGATAACAAGTCTTTGTAGGTTCGACATCCTATTTTTAGTCATTTTATTACTTGGCGACCACGTATACTCAACACATGGCTACTTGTAAAATTCAAAAGGGAAACTAATGTGAATCAGTTCAGCTCTAAAGGAATCATTGGTTACACAGCTCCAGGTTAATTTTAATATTTTAATGAAGATTAGTCTGAATAAAAAATAACAACAACAACAATAACATACCTAGTATAATCCCACATAGTTGGTACGCAAACTTTACCCCTACCTTGTGAAGGTAGGGAAGTTGTTTGCAATAAACCATCGGCTCACGAAAGGATAAGCACCACAATAATATAAAATAAAAAAAATTGGGACAACACCGAGAAGCTATGTAAAAGCAGCATAAATAACAAGATAGTAACATGTCGAAATGCAAAACATGACAAGTAGTCAAAGAAACCTAATACCAATAAAATGCGAGAGTACGTACTAATACTATCGGTATGAATAATCTAGACTACCTAACTTACTATCCTAATCCTCGACCTCCACACTTTCCTATCAAGGGTCATGTCCTCGATCAGCTGTAGCTGCACCATGTCATGTCTAATCACCGCACCAATTTTTTTTTTTCTTTTTTTTACCCTGAGTGATAATTATCCTTGAATACTACAAACACCTAACTTTGTTCAAATATCAATGAAGAAAAATTAAATATTAAGACATGAATAAGGATAAATTAGTCAAATCTCATTCTAATTAATTTTTCTTAAGAGGCGTGTATAAAAAATCACGACAAATAATATGAGACAGAAGGGAGTAACAAATAAGTTAGTGAAAAAGTAGATGAAGTTGACCTACATGCAAACAATTCACATGTTATTATTTTTCAGAATTTCCTCGGTTGTTGGTTTAATAAACATTTCATAGGTATTAATTCAAAAACCTATATAACATTTTACTTCAAAATGTGAAGGAAAATGATTTTCACCTAAAAGTGAGCGAAGTCAATTTTTCCCTTTTAAAAGCGCCCGAAAAAATGAATTATTTTGTCAAAAAAATAAAATATTTTCCGTCATACCAGAGCAGACACACCCTAAGGACCAGCTTTATTGGTACCTGATTACAATGTTGCTGCAACACCTTAACCAAATTTACTCTCAACTATGTAGACCTTAATTGTGAACACAGTATTGTAATAGTACAACTACAGAACCAAAAAAACGTAAACTCTTAACCTAATTTACTCTCAACTATGTAGACCTTAATTGCGAACACAGTATTGTAATAGTACAACTACAGAACAAAAAAACGTAAACTCATCACAACCAGAAAACTACAACTCATAAGGGCTAAGGCCATGTTTGATTCTTTGTGGCACCCTGGTATAGTTGTCGAAGGAAATACTGAACATATTGCAGCAATTTTGACGTCGGTGGGATTTTTAGTCACTTGGCATCTTAACAGACGATCCAAATTGAAAAACAAAATTTTTCCACATTCATCAAGAAACAAAAAGAATTTCCTGTGTCTAAGGAATTAATGAAACAAAATTCTACAGTAGGAAAACATCTATTCTTTTTCAACAAATGATGACTCTGCAAGGTCAATGGCACGGGCAAGAGCAGCAGCTTTATTTTCACATTCCCTTTGCTCATCAGCAGGGTCACTATCGGCAACTATACCTGCCCCAGATTGGAGATGAGCAATCCAGTCCCGTCGCTTATTGGCATCTTTGTATGAGTACATGGTGTCATAACGTGATCCAGTTGGAAATACAATGGTTCTCAGAGCCAAGGCAATGTCCATTTCACCGGTAAAGGAAATGCCTCCAAATCCACCACTGTATGGTCCACGCCTTGTGACTTCCAACTGATCAATTAGCTCCATGGCTTTCACCTAAATCAAGCAAGAGGAATGAAGCATTTATTGCCCCTTCCGAAACACACAAAGAAATTGAAAATTATCACAGCTATATATTCCTTCATGAAACGCCTCAGACCACATCAATAATTCTTGCAAGTTCCAGCTCAGGGACCTGTAAAACACATAACCTTGCTGATATTAGCCTCAGCCCTCTGCACCCCCGGCCCCCGCCCACCACCCCACCGTCTCGCTTGGTTTTTCTTTACTCTAGCACAGTAATTGGTGGTTCACTTGTTAATACTTGGTAAGAGATGAGATGAGTAAACTTTCTATTCAGTTATCAACATTTCCAACAACTGATCAAATTAGGAAAAAGTGGCACCAAAGGCTAGGGCCATCAGCTTATCCAGTTCCCATTATTTATAACATTTGGCGGCAGAAAGTACCCACAACTCAGACAACCAAGACACTCACTTTTTCAAAATTATTACTCCCTACGTTCTAGTTTGTGACACTTTTTCCTTATTAGTTTGTTCCAAAAAGAATAATATATATTTATATTTGTAAACAATTGACGTTTAACTTTCCATTTTACCCTAAATGAGAAGCTTTTATAGCCACACGCATGTTTAAGACCAAATTCAAAAGTCTTTCTTTCTTAAAGTCCATGTCAAGTAAATTGGAAGGAGGGAGTATTATTTTAAAAAGTAAAAGATGATTGAAGAACCTTAGGTGCTCCACTAACGGTTCCAACAGGAAGCGCAGCACGCAGAGCATCCCAGCTACTCAAATGGTCGAGTAGTTCTCCAGTAACCTGCATATTTTGGACAAGAGCAAACTCGTAACAAGCCAGACAAATCATTAAATTTCACAAAATCCAAGTCTAGCAGCGCTTCTGTAACCACTGAAATATGGATTAAAGAAAGCAAGGTTTTGTTGTACTCAAGGAAAAGACCTTGATGCAAGTAACTAGAAAATGTTCAATCACATGTAAAGGAATAGCTATAATTAAACACAAATTCATCTGAGAAGAACTCACCGTGGAGCTGATGTGCATGACATGGGAATACCGTTCAACGTTCATTAGTTTCTCAACCTTCACTGAACCAGGTTTTGAGACCTGAATTAAGAACCAAAATTAATAAAATATGATTGAAGTGAAAGACAACTTCAATAATATGCTTACAATGATTCTAACATGGGAAGTAACCAAACAAATAAAATTGAGTAGGAACCTAGCAATTCAAATGAATAGAAGTTCAGTGAGCGCCAATGCACTGTGGTGCGGCCCTTTCCAGGACCCTACAAGAATGCGGGATGCCTTGTGCACCGGGCTACCCTAGTGAGCACCAATGCAAGGGCCTAAAAGGAGGCTGAATTGCATACTACACTGTACAATTATTGATTTAAATTTTAATAACACTATACCAAGAGGAGAATTGATTGTCAAAATGTTAGCATCTGAAAGCCATATAGAATCTTGACTCTGCATCCAACTAGCAAGATCTATATTAATTCCCTATAGTTTTTAATGCATAACTTGGCATTTGACTAGGCATGTTATGATTATGTATCAGAGTTTTAACTAGTTGTATGGACAAGCAGAAGCAAGCTCAATATAGGAGCGGAAAGGAACATACAACATCAGAGAATTCCATAAGCAAATTCATGCTAGAGTAAAAAGACGATTAACTTCTTAGTTTTAACACTACTTGATCCAAAACAAGAACAAAATCATTACATGACAGAGAACGAGACGTTACGCGCATAATGACAGCCTTAAGTCCTTAACATATATAATAAAGGTCAATGTAGCCAGAGGAAGCTGGAAGATAAATAAAAAGGAAAATTAGGAGTGTTAACCTTTCCAACATCATTTCTTCCCAAGTCAACCAGCATTATGTGCTCTGCACACTGTTTCTCGTCGTGCAAAAGTTGATTTTCCAACATATAATCTTCCTCAGGTGTCTTACCTCTCCTAATAGTCCCTGCTAGGGGTCGATTAGTAACTGTTTTCTGACAAAGAAAAAAGAGAGGATAATATTAAGACTATTAGGAAAGCTGTTAATGCTAGACAAATGAGAGATGGAATTTGGGGGTGAAATCAACTCAAACCCAGAAAATAGAATTAGAATGCAATCTGCAAAGTAGAATGGAAAACATCAGAGTTGATTTACCTTCTTAACTCGAGTAAGAATTTCTGGACTAGAAGCAACTAGAATACACCCCCTAGCCTGATCAAAAGATATTCTTCGTGAGAGACCTAGGAAAAGAAAATAGAATTTGAAGAGTCAATGTTTCAAAAGCAGGCACACCTGTAGATAAGTCATATAAGGACTTGGATTTACGATTCTTAGTGCTCTGTATACTTCAAATGGATCCGCAAACGTTCGTCTTTCAAAACGTTGGCTAAGAACAATTTGGAAAATGTCCCCAGCCAAGATATGCTCCTTGGCGTTCAAAACAGCCTTCTGGTAGTCTTCGCGTGTCATGGTCGACTTTTTCAATGAAGTACCAAATTGGCTAGTGTGAAGTTTTATCGACCCTGAAGCCAACCTAGGACTAAAATAAGAAACCAGTACAACCAAATGAATGAGAGGAAAGGAGCAGAAATAAGGTAATTATTTTTGGAAGAAAAAGTGAAATAACTTACGGAACAATATCATGTACTCTAGACATCAATGCTTCTAATCTGGTCATACCATCATTGTAGGCCTCCTCTACTGAAGAGAACTGATCTAACCGCACCCAATGTATGACAAATGCTTTCTGGTATAAAGAAGAAAATCAGATAATGGACCATAATACCATATACAGCGAATAAAACACCTTATCAACTGCAAATATTGGTCTCTAAGAACTAATTCAGACTAAGTTTTATTTAATTAACAAACCAGATGCATTTTGACGCAAAACTTGATGATTCAGAAACACTAACTACTAGAGTTGATCATAGAAGTACTCAAACCAGAAAAAGTCAATGTGAAGTAAAGAGAACAGTCAATGGTCAATGGTTGAATATCTATGACGAATTTGAAGAAATCGATCCCAATTACAAAAAGTGAAATCAAAGTGCTCTTATTGAGGTGCTTCAACGAGAGGTCAAGTGTATGTTCGTGAATCAGATGGGCCCTAGTAGAACAAAATAGGATAATCTGGAAAGCAAGATATAATGAAGGTTTAACGAGGACTGAAAATAAAATTACCTTCTCCACATGATCAAACACAATTACATCATCATAAAGACCTAGATGAAGATCAGGAAGGTTCCTATCATCCATAGGAGCATTTGAAAAAGGAATCTTCTTTTTCTCTGCATAACGCACTGTATCATATGAAAAGTAACCAACCCAACCTCCTGCAAAGGAAAAAACACAGCATTAGGTATGGTAAACTTTCACTCTCTTCCCACATGAAATCTGTGTATAGAGGTATCAATTATCATGTACTGAAATCTAAAACTTTGGCCTAGTCTTATTCAACGCATAATCTCTATTCATCTTCCCTCTTTCTGACTTTCCGTTGACATGGATCCTTACTTTATTTTAGATAAATTCTCACTATATTCAATTCAAGTATAGGTAACTACCATACTCTTTCAATTATTACAATCTCCTTGTATTGGTTGTATAAATCAATACAACAATTTGCTCCCTCTCTCTTTCTCTTTCATTCTCCTACTATAAACTAGATTTGCTAATAGATTAATCTTTTTATGTATATTTCAGATCTCTTTTTGTTTCATGTTGTGGGAAATCAAAAGCATTTAAATGTCTCTAGAATTACCGTGTCACGATAAAAGATAAATAAATCATTTCTATTTTTTTATAGATTATATCATTTCCTTATTTAAGTGGCTCAACTTTTTCGTTGTACAATAATTGTATTACTTCTTCGCCGTTGATGTAGGGAGAAAAAACCATTGCATTGCAAAAGTATCAGGTGCAAAGCATGGGCTAACTTCCAGTTATACACCGAAAAAAAAAAAAGCAAAAATAACATATCTGATTAAGATTAAAACTGCAGCCTGCATGCCATCCATTAGACACAAATCAAGAAATTTAATTTGAAGGATATTGCTTAGTATATGATAAGCCACAAAAACTGAAAGCTCGGATAACAAAGACAGTTAAATAAGCATATCTGTGCTGTCAGAATAACAGATTTAGAATTGGACTGAATTAAACAACAAAACGCAGAGCAGCTTGGCAGAAATTATTCAACTTGTCAAACAATTTTACACTATGATTGGCCTTTCACATGAGGAACTGCAAGTGCTTCTATGCACAGTACACCGAGCTAGATTAGTATTCGTACTAATAAACTCAAGCAGTAGAAGTATAATTTATTACCACAAAATGCCTCAGGAAGCTCCTCTATACATTGAGGTTTCCATCTTTCCATAATCCTACGAGGAACGGTCATTGGATCTTCCACAAATTCTTCTGTCCTCCTTCCTTCATGGTGATCCATAATTGTCACCATGTTCTCTTTTGCAACAATTTCCATTGTCGGCTGAGCCCCAATCACACTATATCGCCCCTAGCATAATTAACTCATCAATAAACATAGCAAGCTGTAACCAACCAAGCAAGTAACTTCGGTTATATTCAGAATTGTGCCGGTGCAGGCATGTAATTAGCACAAAAAATCAGTCATTCCCCATGTTATCTTTGAGAATATAAGTACTCCCTTCTTCCAAGGAGGATGCCATTATCTTTATTTGGGTCCAAAGCAGTTTTTCTTTGGATGATCTGTGACTGAAACAATTTAAACTATTTTTAGCTATAAGAAGCTGTGAGTTTTAGTATTTCACGTGGTTTTTGAATATATGAATTTCATTCAAACCCATCATTCTTTTTAAGACAGAGTTCCATTGGCTATTCCAGTTTCAATCATGTAACTAAACAGAGGTAGAACAAGGAGCTTACAACATTAGAAGCTTTCAAACCAGGCTCCACAGACTCGAACAAGAAGCTTGGAGCTTCCCTATCATCTTCCTTCACCAGACAGCGGTAAGCGAGGACCGGAGTTAAGTGGTCAGAGAATATAGACCTGTAAAGGGGAATCAAATTCCCATGATTGGCAGCTTCCTTGAACTTCACTGAATTGTCCACTGCACAAACTAAACCATCTCAAACCCAGAAAGCAGCCAAAAGTTACCTTCATGAAATTAATGTCAAGCGAATTAAATTAGTGATCGGTATACTCTTTTTTTATTAAAAAATTTGGACCATTTCACGATTTGTGCGCCTCAACCTTGCGAAGGGGCCATGCTAATCTATTTACAGCAGTGCATACAACTGCTGTCCTTGACCCGACCTGTATATATTGCTGAATTTGTTTATTCAACTCCTAAATTGGGGGAGGGGAGGAAATGCTTAGTCAAATCATGAGGTAAGCTCCTTTGCAGGCTCATATCCGGAAGTGGATGCCATCGGCCTCAGAGGAGAGGGAAGGTGACATGGTATTCTATGCATTCAATGACAAGTTCAAGTTGACTCTGACATAGGAGTAATGAATGCAATAGCAATCTGCACCCACTGACTTAAAATACAGATCTGCCTCTGAACTAAATGGAGAGAGAGAGTATAAAGGGTTCTATTCGAATCTATACAGGAAGTTGAAAGTTTTTCAAAAAGCAAATATTAACAATAAGTTTGAGTCCATTTCCACAAAGAAGAAATGAATGCAGCACAACTTTACACTCACAACTTAAAATTCCGATACTGGGTGCTTGAATTAGATACACACACACACATATAAGTGTATAGGTACAAATGCATTCATATATATATAGCCAGAGCTGTCACACCTCCTTTTGGCGCTACCGCACCCCCACGAAGGGGTGTAGTAAAGGGAGTTTTTTCCAATTAAAGAACAATCGAAACGGGATTATTATTAAAGATTCAGAGTCGCCACTTGGGAGATTTATGGTGTCCCAAGTCACCGGTTGAATCCCGAATCGAGGAAAATATTGACTCTGTATTACAGTCTGTGCACCAGAAATCCGATAAGGAATTCTGTTAACCCGGGAGAAGGTGTTAGGCATTCCCGAGAAGTTGAAGTCTAAGTTGAAGTCTATTGTCACAGAGAAGCAGTGAACACAATGGACGCAGACGGCAGACTACTCACTTAAAAATTTTCATCCATCTCTAAATTGAATAGGCATAGAGGTTACTGATGAAGGTGGAGAACTAACATATAATTCAAATTTTGGAATACAAATAGTAATACTAAATATATAGCTGAGTAACCATGCATTGGAACTCTGAACTCAATGAATTAAAATTGAAGAACCATCTCTGAATTAAAAAGGCATGGACGGTACCAAATTAAGGTGACAAAAATTAATATATAGGTGAGAATTTGAAATACACACACACACACCCCAATGCCAGGGGCAGAGCTAGGGCATGGAAGTTCGCATAAGGCCAAATTTTTTATGTATATACATCAAATGTTTAATCCCCTTGGCTTCTTTTCGTGTTTATTTTTTTTTGAATTTTTTGAATCCCCATAGCGAAAATCTTGTCTCCACTACTGATCAGTGCTAAGTATATAGTTGAGTAACGAATGCACTAGAATTCTCAACCCGCTAATTTAAAATTTTGGATCCATCTCTAAATTAAACAGGCATACAGGGCACCGAATGAAAGTGGCGAAACCAAATAAATAATCTTATGAGATCCTCTTTGTTTTTAAGTCCCTCCCAAAAAGAATAACACCGTCCTATATTTAAAAATAATTCAATTGTAAACTTTTCATTTTAACTTTAACAAGATTGATATATAAACATACAAATGTCTATGACATGTTTTAGACCGCAAGTTTCAAAGACTGAAACAGCCTCACATAAATTATATATTAATGTTAAATATACAGCTGAGTAACCAATGCAGTGGAACTCTGAATCAGATAACTTTCGCCTCTGAATTACTAAATCGACAGTGAGCATTACCTAATGGGGGAGGAGGAGAAACGGCGGAGCATTTGAGAATCCTAACTCGGGAAGCAGAAGCTACGGGGGAGCTGGAGAAAGAGAGGGAAGTGGCTGTTGAAGCGGCAGAGTGACCGGAAAAAATGGAGGAGCGCGGACCGGAGACGGTGGGAACCGGCCTGTGAGATAGGGCTAGGGTTTTCATGACTTGTTACAGCATTTGTTTGAGCTTTTGAAAAAAATGGAGAAGGGAGAATAATGGATGCTGATTTTTGAATGTTATTTTATCGGATACGAAATAAGATTGTGTTTAGCTGTTTGTTAGAACTTAGAACAGTTAAATGTTTGCAGAAAGGGGTGGTAGGTCTTAGTTACTAGGTTTTAGGTAAAACTTACAAGAAGCTAATTGCTAATATATGGTGAATTAAATATCATATCTTTGTTTAAAAGGAAAATAAATGACCTATTACTTGATCAAGGAATAGTCCTCTCAACATTAAATACAAGAATTCACGTGAAAAATATCAGAAATAGTATAATTGCTAATTGAAAATTAGTCATATAATTTTAAAAGTAATCGAATTTTAGTTATTTTTTATGTAAAAAAAATCTGAACAAATCTATCTTTAAAATCTGGAAATATTTTAGTATAGTTGAATTTTTTTACATATGAGATTCCATCATAATAAGTTGGAATTGATAATGTATTAAAGTTCCAACATAACATGCTGGAAATTTATATGTAGGAGCTTCATAATTAGCATATTATACTGGAACTTTTTGTGTTTGTAATTTTGTCTAAATTTTATCTCCGCCTTAAATAATGATTGTTTTTCAATAATTTTACATATACTAGCTATCTTTTAATAACCAACAATAGAAATAACTATGCCCTGCTATTTTGACAGAATACACCAATATTGACAATAACCATTAGACAATAACAAAGTCGGATAAAGCTATTTTGGCCAAAAATTGAGGTATTTGGCCAAGCTTTTGGAAGGGAAAAAAGTATTTTTGACGAGAAGCAGAAGTAATTTTGGAGAAGCAGAAAAAAAATATTTTCAGCAGAAGCAATTTTGGAGAAACAGAAAAAAATATCTTCTCTCCAAAAGCACTTTTTTGAGAAAAATACACTTAGAAACAGTTTTTTAAAGTTTGGTCAAACACTAATTGCTGCTCAGAAGTGTTTTTCAAACTAATTAGTCAAACACAAATTGTTTCTCACGAAAAGTACTTTTGAGAACACTTTTGAAAAAAAAAACACTTCTCAAAATAAGCTGATTTTTGCAGCTTGGCCAAACTGTCTATGTCTCGGTTGGAGTTCCCAATCTATCATAATTTATTTGATTTATTAGGTTCGAGATTTATTCTTTGTACTTATTGGTAAAAAATTTAACATCAAAGATGGAGGGGTGCTTATCAGGCGGATCGGACGAATAATTACTTTTAACGGTTTAGCTTAACGATTATCGGATTATAAGTCTAATAATCTGTTAGACATCCAATAAGATAACGAACGGATTGATATCGGATTAACAATTATCGGGCGACTTATCAGCTAAATCAAATAGAATTTGTTTGAACAATCATGCAATCAATACCAAATAGTTCAAATCAATACCAAATTTTTAATACCATCTAAGATCTAACCAAACGTTATTTTTTAATTAAGGCGTCTTGAAGACAACTTATACGGTTTCATACACATATTAACCAAGTTTTTAATACCTTCAAAACTACTCATACAGACATACATGTATTAATTATTGAGATTTTAATTTTTCGACTTTTCAGTTCTCGGTTCAAGAGAGAGACGAGATTGACGACTTCTCTGTCTCTGGTGGCTGCACAATTGAGAATTAAAAAATATAAATTAGGAATTTCACCATTTAGGGTTTCAATAGTACTTTATATACATAGAGATAAAAGTATAAATATATAAATTCTTAACGAGTTAACGGTTTACCCTAACAGAAATTTGAGTAATATGCCCCCAAATCGTTAAGTCGTTAATTATAAAATCTTAATCCATTTACCATTCATTATCTGATAATCTGATACCAATACTAATAAGTTAGCGGTTTAGTTTGGTTAACGATTTCGATTCGATTTTGAACGCCCCCATAGGAAGCATATACTGGCACACTTATGTTATTATCATTTTCGAGACTTCATCTGTTAAAGTCAACGACCTCTAACAAAATTAAGGAGCAACAAAAATAAGTGAGCTAGAATCTATTTGTTAGTCGGATTGACATTACATAATCAAACCATCCCGGGAAAAAAAAAATATATTTGGTACAATTTCCTATGAGTCTATTGTACATATTTCAGAAAATCAGTCTTAGGTTTTGCGCGTGTACCTTTTATCAATTATATAATTAACTTTTTAAGAACAACATAAATAATATTCAAAATTGTACTATAAAATAAAAATTAACAAACAATGGTGAGTTCTTGAAAATAATAAATGTTAATAATGTGTGATGTATGGATCCACTTCATTAGTTTTCCTCCAGTTTGTTATGGTATTTATTTATTGTACAAAAAATATTTTAAGTAGTCTTTTTTCTAGCGGTGGTTGTACATATTCTAATTTTAGTCCACGTGTTGCTTGTCTACTTATATCAATAACTATACTGTTAAAATAAATTTCCACTAAATAAATTTATTTTCTTTCTCCTTCTCTATATTTCTTACACCACAAAAAGTTATAGGATTTATTCTTTTTGCAAGTATAATTAATTGAAAATTTTGGGTAACTTCTTCGTTCAAACTTTTTTCTTGTCATTTGATGTGAAAGATACAACAATATCTTCAAAAGATTAATTTTTTTTTTCATGAGTTTCTGTTTTTTTTTTTTTTTTGGTGCAAATGAGTTTATGTTATTAATATGATAATGCATTCTCCATATATGAGCACTAATGGGCTAGAATTTTTGGAGCCCGTTTAAAAACGAGGCTTTTAAGTCCGGCCCGAGTAAGCCTGTGGCCCGCGAGGCTTGACTGAGGCTGGGCCGGACCGGCCCGTGGGCCTAATAAAATATTTATTTAAAATATATAAAAAAATAAAAAGTATATTGCTGTTAGATATGGAAAGTCAGAATTGGATCTTTACTAAGAGGAACCAAAACTTATCTTGAGAAGTTTCAAGAGGTGATGTTGTCATGTATTGGAAGAACCATTCTAGAAAATATCTCGATCTTTCAATGATGGTGCGTGATGTACTTAGCATTTTTTTTACCATTGTAC
>MU720683.1:14602-37572 GCA_026770625.1 Nicotiana glauca
TACTCAGATTTTTACTTAAATACTTGATTTGGATTTTCCTTCATAGTAGCTTTACTTTACTTGCTATTATAGCCTGTGCTAGCGTAGAAGAGCATGTTTAATTGATCCAAGTTGCCTATTTGTTTAAATTGTCTTAACTGTGATTACGTGGAGCATGTTAGGCCAGTATTCCTTGATGCCTTGTATTGTTGTACTTAAATTTCTGAATATTTCTCTGATGTTGGTTGCGCATTTACATTGGGACTACGGATGCGAGATTCCGGGAGATCCCCCTTGTTTGTTTACTTTGGGACTACGGGTTTGATTCCCGGGAGATCCCCCTGCATTTTTCTTTGGGACTACGGGTTTGATTCCTGGGAGATCCCCCTGCATTTTTACTTTGGGACTACGGGACGGTATCCCAGGAGAATCCCCCTGCACTTTTATTTTGGGACTACGGGACGGTATCCCGGGAGATCCCACTGCACACTGATGATTGGATTACGGGATGGTATCCCGAGAGATCCTTTGATATTGATATGAGATTTGGACTACGGGACGGTATCCCAGGAGTTCCATTGGACAGTTGAGAAAAGGGCTACGATATTCTTGTAATATAGCTGTATTTACTCTGTGTTTCATTTTTGTCTTGCACTATTATATTTCATTGAACTGTCTTATCACACCGCAGTGTTCATTAGTTTTCCTCAGACTTCAATACTGTTAATATTTTGCTATTTTATTGTTCTGTCTCAGTAGGGCCCTGACCTTTCCTCGTCACTACCCAACCGAGGTTAGGCTTGGCACTTACTGAGTATCGTTGTGGTGTACTCACGCCTCTTCTGCGCATGTTTTTCATGTGCAGATCCAGGTACCTCTACGCAGGCACACTTCCAGTAGCTGCAGGAGCATTATTCGGAGACTTGAGGTATATCTGTCGCGTCTGCAGGCCGAAGAGTCTCCCTCTCACTCTAACTTATAGTTAGCTAGATGATATTCTGTTATTCCTCGTTATAGATATTTCGGATGATTAGAGCAGTATTATGTTTCATTTTTTAGTCTGTGTTGCCCGTGGGTTTCCGGGTTTTTGGGATGGTTTCAAAATTTAAAGTACTAAAGTGTATGTGCCAGGCGGCAACCGTATACATTACTCATGTTATTTAGCTTTTGAATATAAATTTCGCAAATGTTGTTACTTTCGCAATGTGTTAGGCTTACCTGGTCGTGAAGATTAGGTGCCGTCATGACGTGTTTACAATTGGTGAACTAGGGTCGTGACAGAACTTTTCAACTTCTATTTTCGATGCTTAAACCTATCAAATTATGTCCGATTGACCTCAAATTTTGCACACAAGTCATATTTGATATTACGGACCTACTCCAACTTTCGAAATCGGATTCCGACTCCGATATCAAAATGTCAACCTCCGGTCAAACTTCTCAAAAACCTTCAAATTTCTATCTTTAGCCAAATGGCTTCAAAATATCCTACGGACCTCCAAATTCACTTTCGATCGCGCTCCCAACTCCAGAATCACCATACGGAGCTATTCCCAGACTCGAATCCCAAACGGACATCGATAACACTGAAATGCACTTCAAGCCAAATTTAAGAAATTCCTTCTAAAATGCTAACTTCCACAATAGACACCAAAATGCTCCCGGGTTATCCAAAACCCAATCCGGGCATGCGCCCAAGTCCGAAATCATCAGACGTGCTGGAACCTTCAGATCCTGATTCCGAGGTCGTTTACTCAAAAATCCAATCCTAGTTCATTCTTTCAACTTTAAGCTTCTAAAATGAGAATTTTTATTTAAATTTAACTCCGATCTCCCTGAATTTAAATTCCGACCATGCGAACGAGTCAATATACCTGAAATGAAGCTTCTCATGGCCTCAGACCGCTGAATGACACGCTAGAGCTCAAAATGACCGGTCGGGTCGTTACATTCTCTCCCACTTAAACATACGTTCGTCCTCGAACGTGCTGAGAACTACACTAGTGTAGTCCGAAATCACTATTTAGCACCTCAAGCGCCTTCCCGTGCTATCACAACTCAGTTGAGCACATTAGCTCGATAAGTTCTGAAGATACTCCTTTTTCTTCTAGCAATTAAGACTTAGAGCCCAATTACAACACCCGGAATTCTATGCCAGGCCTGTTTCCAACATACGATCACCGTATCAATCACCTTATGCTGTACTCAAACATGACTGCATAACTCCGCTGAATTCACCCTTTGCATCACTTTACTGATAGGACCACAATAACATTTCTATTTGAATTAATTGAAATTCCACGAATTCGATGCTCTCATTGCACCTCATGACCTAAAAAGGTCTTACTCTAACTATAACAATACCGCCACGACGGATGAGATGCCAAAATTCGTAATCAACTACCAAGTCAACCAACCGTCAAGTCTATACTTCTGACAAGAAACGTTACCACATTCTAAGCCAAGTAATGATCTTCGCTCCATCATATACTTTATATAATCAGATTGCACTGATCTTAAATCCCATAATCTCGTCTCACCCAATACGAACTGCTCAGGCAATAAACCACTCCTAATGCGATCAAAAGTCTCATATGACTCCACAATGCGCCAATAGGCCACCAATCCGAACACAACTCAAATGGAAATCGAACTCTAGAAGGAATTACCTAACCCCCGCACTAGTACGGACTTTCCTTGAAAAATAGGAAGCAGGACATACCAAATTAGCATATAGAAAACTACACTCATCATCACACTGTTGCGGCGTGCAACCCGATCCAAATAACATACCCATGGCGGAGTGCCACCCGATCCAAATAACATACCCATGCAGCATGCCACCCGATCCAAATAACATGCCCACCCGATCCACACATAGATCTCACATAAGGAGATTGCACTTCGATCTAAATATGCCCATTACAATAAAAATATCGAATTCCGATCGTAAACACGCTAAGTGCATAATACCATCCCTGAGAAAACACATAGCGCTATAGGCTACAAAACTCAAGCACAACTGAGGTGCGATACATGATCTAAATCTCAAGAGCCATCCTGTTCACCTAACATCATCGCAATGCGGAACCTCAACACATACACAATTTCTCAGGCCGTCTCAAAACTCACACGGCGCAATGTATCACTTCATGAAATATTTGACAACGGGATGACACCCTGACTACTCCATAAAGAGTGCATTACTGAAATGAACACAACTGGCCAACCATGAAGCCCAAATTCACATTTAAACCCATCCACCGACCTCAAGTCGATCCCGATGATATCAAATTAAGCCAATGACCTTTCAAAGGCCCATACTAATTTTCCTTCTTTTCATAACACACGAGAACAACCGTTATAACTGGAGAAAACCTCCTCGGTTCATAACCCCAATAAACAAGGTGCCCTCCAAGCATAAATTCTCAAGGCAATGACATTACCCAAATTCCTCATACTTGATTTAAATCTTTAGTCAAACAAGTGGCTACATGCCATACTGGTACAATCTTCCCGTGGAACACGTTCCCACAATCTTCCGAAATAAATTACGGGTCCGCACATCTAAATCACTGGACGCACTAACGTTGAAAAGCGATCAAGAATCCTTAACCAGGAGGCAAAGCCTCTTTAATAACACATCACTCCCAGGGGACGCTGAATACACTACCAACTTACTTTAATCATTCAAACCTTTCCTTGCTCATCTGAGCCTGTGACATCCTTGTCAACACCGAACTGCAACCTTGATCCTCACTTCGCATCTCCACTTAACAAGCCACAAAAGTAGAATGGTTTAGAATGTTATCAATTACGGCGTCCAACAAACCTCACACGTACTGCCACAAATCAAACGCATAACTCGATCACGCTGAATGAACGGATCACAAACCCCAACATGCCAAATTCAACTATGGCTAATCAATCCACCTTCTTTCAATTCATCCTTGATTGCTTTGGAAATAATACTAATTCTCTTCAACGCATCATATACTCACTCTACACTCACCTCGAGTGACCTTGAATTGCGAGACCACGCTATCTCAAATATAACGAATTATTTCACATTTCTCAAATGCTACACCACAAGGTAACACATCATAGAACATTCTGGGCACCTTCTCATAAGCTGCTATAAAGCTTGATTCTTAGTTGTACTTATAGGCTTTAAAATATTAGGTACCACACTTTATCTTTTGAGTTCCACTAGGACCGTTGCTGAGAGCCACCCGCTCTGACTTGGTCCCAAATATAATTCACCTCGTAGTTCTTATAACACACGAATACTCTCTCGGCGAAGCACATGGCGAAATCACTTCCTCTGAAACTCGTATCTATACCAGGCATAAATCCTGAACCTTTTTCCAAGTCCAGACATGAGCCAATAAGGCCAGCCATCGCATGCCTCCAACAATTAATTTGCTCGAATTACCACTTATGGTCTTTTCTCATAGCTGAGATAATCCATCAATATGCTAATAACCAGAAATCATGCAAGTAGTTAATCATACAGCCCAATCACAAGAGGTGAGACTCTCCCACTTAGCTTGAAGCCATAATTTCACCATTCTTGAGTTTGCCCGACCTTTTTACCTCTTATTGACGTAACCTTATGAAATCATCCGCCGCAATTTCTCAGAATCTTCCTGTAAATCCCCATCTTTCACGTTCTACATCATCATCCACATTCGCACAACGGACCTCTTTGTTGGACAACCAATATAGTTCCTTGCAGAAGCTTCGCCAACCATGCGACCGCTAATCTGCTCACGGGGAATAACCCACCTAGGGGAATCACCTCCTGATATCTTCCCACGTCGCTGCACGGGGTACATTCACTATGACACCAATAGCTCATCCTGAGTCCGAGATTACCTTCCAGTTGCACAAGTCCATTCGCCCCTCGGGGACATCAATTAAATGCGCGACAACATCCTTCCAAATTCAGGGTTATGCTGCACCCTCCTCCACTTCAAGCAACTCCTTTCCGCCATATCAAATCTTTTGCCGCATAATAGCCCATACTTCACATCATATCCACATTCTTCAATCACTAATCATTTAAAATACCCAATTCGATCCAAACTCTCCTTAAGGCGCGTAGTTTTCCTACTACCAAGCCCACATGCAACACCCGTCACTCTCCCACTTTGACGGAACTCATATCCTTAATCGGTCACTCGACCTTGCTCATCATATTTGGCCTTCTAGAAATTTTAAACACCGCCTAGCACTTCCCACATGTCCTTCCTCATACTTTGCTGCTCAATTGTTGTCTTAAGTTAGATCTATCTTCGTGGCACTTGAATCCACCAATGCTGCTAACTTTAAACCTTTCCAAAGGTCATCTTTCTCAAACCGTCAACATTTGAAATACCGATTCAATCCTAAACCATGCACCATGTGATATCTGACATTCATACCTCCAATATTATTTCACCATATCCTGCCATAAAGGCGAATTGCAGCAGATTATAACACCAACAACTTAGTACGTTCAATCAGGACCCCAACATCCTCTCATAAAAGAAAGCTCAGCCACGCTTGCAAATACCAAGCCTCATTACTTCCACCATCCCACACCTGACCATCTTTAGTTCAATTGACTTCCCCTACCGGGAATAAAATAATGAATCCCTTGATTACACACTGAGTAAACCTCCCTTCAATTCATTCACTGCCCCGACACGTGGGCAACACCCTACCATTACAACAACACTGCAGAATAATTGCTCATAAGTATCATGGCAACATGTGCCTAGCCTCAAGACTCTTAGAAGTTCTGTTACAGAGCTGAAACAATAGAATATCCCTCCAAAATGCGACTATAATAGTCCAATCAACTATACCGGGAAAATCATCCCACACCACATTTATAGTGCCATTACAATCCTTCATTTTTTGATTTATGACAAGCACTCGCGTCACGTAAGATTGAGTGAGAAGGAATCAAAGGCATACACCTCAAAGGAATCGAACCGAACGATAAGGAAATCAATAAGGGAAGTACTCCTAACAGTCGTGCAGCCTCCCGAGGATAAGTACAAACGTCTCTATACCGATCCGCGAGACTTTACTAGACTTGCTCATGACTCGTGAGACCGATGGGAACCTAGTGCTTTGATACCATATTGTCACGACCCAAAATCCACTCAGGGTCGTGGTAGAGCCAGACATCTCTGTCAGGCCAACCAACTAAATTATCAATTAATTCCTCTTTTAATACTTTAGAAAATCTAAGGTTTTTCTTTCCATTTTTATAAATAAAAGTTCACATCTTGAATTCAAATTTAAATAATAACGATTAGAACAAATCTGTTGAAAACCATCCCAGAAACCCGGTGTCACAAGTACATGAGCAACTACTGATAAGAGAAATAAAATACAACATCCGTCCGGAATACAGTGGACGAAAAGTAAATACAGTACACTGGAAGGGACTACCCTGGCTGCGGTCGCCTCGAATGATGCAGCTCACCTAGTCCCAGCATCATCCATGCTGCTACGCCTAATAGGATGCTAGAGGTATATATACTTGTGCAACAAAAATGCACAGAAGTGTAGTATGAGTACGCAATCAACGTGTACTCAGTGAGTGTCCCGCCTAATCCCGAAGGAGTAGAGACGAGATGGTCAACTCTAACACTCTCTAATAGTCCAATGAATATTTATCCTCAATATACATATTAAACAATGGATTTATTTTATAACATGATTTTTAATCCAAGTAGAGGAAACAAGTAAACATATAATTTTTTCATAGAAAATTTCCAAAATTCCTCTTTATTAACAACAAATTAATCTCGAGCCAGGGTGAGACAGTAGCAACTTTAATAAGTTCAAGACAACAGCACAAACATGCGCAAATCATGCCGAGGTTGACGGCCCGCTCCAACAAAAATGTAAATTGTGCACTGCTGAGGGTCGAGCGGCTTGTACCATAGATGCATCTATTATCACTGAGGCGTTCGGCCCGTTCCATAATTAAACAAATATTCTACTTGCGAATCATCCATGCGACGCAGGCACATATAAAACACATGCTCAAGTAGGAAATTAAGAATGTAACGGGGATAATTATCCAAATAGACAAATTTCTCCTTGTATCATTCCAGGAAAAATTAATATTTAAATCTTTTTTTAAATTTCTTTACCAATTCAAGGTGATTTAAGCAATTCAAACCATAAATGGGTTCACTATAATCCATGTATAACATACTCTTTGGGTCCTAGACTACCCAGACAATAGCATGATAGTAGCTACGCATGGACTCTCGTCACCTCGTGCGTACGTATCCCCCACAAATAGGAGCACATAATCATTTAATTCACCTATGGGGTAAATTCCCCCTCACAAGATTAGAAAGGAGACTTACCTCGCTCCGAAGATCCGCAACCGGCATTCTACATTCTTCCGGAGACTTGCACCAATGCCCAAAGTTCCAAAACTAGCCAATTGCGATACAAATCCATTGATATATGCTAAGGTACTCATTACAATCCAATTTACAACAATTCCTAACCCCGATAAAAAAGTTGACGAAATAGCCCTCGGGCCCACGTGCCCGAAATCCAAATTTTTTCAAAGATATAGTTTACCCATGACCTTAGGAACTCATATATATAATTTTCTCTTAATTCCATACTCAAAATTGTGGCTAAATTCCAAGGACACAATATTTCTAGGTCTTCCTCTAACCCTCAATTTACTACCCACTTTCATACTAGAATCCATATATAATTAATGTATTTAACTCATAATAGGTAGAAATAACTTACCTTAGCATTGTTGACAAAAATCCCTCTTTGAAGCTCCCCAACAATCGCCCCAAGCCATGAAAAATGAGAGAAATGCACTCCAAATTGCGATTTAAAACAAGCTTCTGCCTCCAAACATTTCCGTTTTTTGCGGAATTATAGCCGCTTATACGGCTCCGCTTTTGCGGATAGCAGGCTGCTTCTGCGGCTTGCCTGGCCTAGACCCCTTTTCGCTTCAGCGATCATACCACCGTAGATGCGGCTCCGCTTTTGCGGAGACTTGACGCTAAAATTACCAATCGACCTCCAATCCAAGCTTAATGAACTTTGAACTTTTCAACTTCTATTTTCGATGCTTAAACCTATCAAATCACGCCCGATTAACCTCAAATTTTGCACACAAGTCATATTTGACATTACAGACCTACTCCAACTTCCAAAATCGAATTCCGACTCCGATATAAAAAAGTTAACCTCTGGTCAAACTTCTCAAAAACCTTCAAATTTCTATCTTTAGCCAAATGGCTTCAAAATAACCTAGGGACCTCCTTCCGATCGAGCTCTCAACTACAGAATCACCAAACGGAGCTATTCCCAGACTCAGAATCCCAAACGGACATCGATAACACTGAAATGCACTTCAAGCCAAATTTAAGAAATTCCTTCTAAAATGCTAACTTCCACAATAGGTTCCAAAACGCTCCCAGGGTTATCCAAAACCCAATCTGGGCATATGCCCAAGTCTGAAATTATCATACGAACCTCCTGGAACCTTTAGATCCTGATTCCGAGGTCGTTTACTCAAAAATCCAATCCTAGTTCATTCTTTCAACTTTAAGCTTCTCAAATGAGAATTTTCATTTAAATTTAACTCCGATCTCCCTGAATTTAAGTTCCGACCATGCGAACGAGCCAATATACCTGAAATGAAGCTGCTTATGGCCTCAGATCGCTGAACGACGCTCTAGAGCTCAAAACGACAGGTCGGTTAGTTACATTTACTTGGGGATATTTTTAAAATTTGCAGGTAATAATTACCTACAAAGATTTTTTCCATCGAAATTTTTTGGAAGGAAAATTCACAGGAAACTAAGTTTCTTGCAGATTTTTTTATATAATCACCAACAAAATCCTCATGTAATACATGATTTTCTTGTAGTGTACCTTCACCTAGTGTAAATTTCAATAAATAGCCTAATGAACCACTAAGATAATTAAGTAAATACTTACCGAGGGACTTACGGACGGCCTCCCTCGGTATGTTGTAGTAAAAGATACAAAATAATTATGTAAAAGATTATATATTTAAATTATCGATGGAAGTCCATCTGCACTGTTAGAAAAAAATTCAAAATAATATGTAAATATAATACCGATTGAATACGTCAATAACTTTATTTTCGTTTTCATTTTTTTAAAGCACCGAGAGACATCGCCGGTACCTAAAAGATAACTCAAAAATATAAATACAAAATATTCTGAGGGAGTCCATCGGTAACATCGATACAACCAATGAAATTTTGACCGTCAAAATATCATTATTTATCGAGAGTTCTCTGCTGGTTACTTTTTAAAAAAAATTAAAAATTAAAAAGTTCAAAAAGTACCGAGGAATTTCGTCGGAAAATCCCTCAAAATACCAACGGAAAATGCGTCGATAAACAACAGTTTTTTAGTAGTGGCTAAAATACGATAGGGGGATCTCATGGCGTTTTAATACATAATTTGCAATAGAGTTAATTTAAAAAAGGTTAAAATATTCCTTCTGTTTGGCTCAAAGGTTATCAATATACTTTATAAGCTTAAAAACAATCAAAATAAATGAGAGTAAATCGTAATCAAATATAATAAAACCTAGAGACAAAAGAGATGTAATTATTGTAGTAGATCTGATAATATGAACTCGAGAATGAGTGTTCGTTAGATGTAGAGATAGAGAGAGAGACCAAGAGAAAATAAGAGAGTTGTATTATTCGAGAATAATAATGATGCCCCTTTACAATGTGAATGTCACCTTTATATAGCAGGAGGCCTTCCTCGAAATAATCATAAAAGTACAAAAAGTAGTCAATGTCCCCCTAGTGAGGACGCTGAGCTTTAACTGGCATCGCCTTTGTCCTCACGCCCAAGTCGTACCCTTGCTTTAGTTGACGTATGCTCAGGTTTGGAGGTTCCCTTAGGTTTTGTTATCTGACTTACTCGTGTTGTCAGGTCGGAGCGCCCCCAAGAAGAAGAAAAATGTCGTTATCTCGCCTAGGGCGGGGATTGACTCTGAGGGTGAAGACATACCTTGCGGCTAGTTAAGTGATGGCGCTCCCGAGGTTCCTCAGTAGGAGGTTGCACCTATGGTGGCGTCCGCAAGTGAAGCGACTCCTTCAATGCCATCCCGCGGCCTGTGGAGGAGACATCTGAAGGTGAGGAGCCGCCAGAGAGAAAAGACGGTAATTGATAACGGGCAAGGGGATAGCAACTGAAGACAAAAGGGCGAGTGAGCCCCGTCAGGGGTTGAGGCCGGTTTTTATGGCCGATGCCATTCGTTTTGGGAGGGCGGCTCCCCAAAGGAGGGCTGTCGCCGACGCTAGCCCAACCCTCATTCCGGAGAGTGGTTCGTCGGCTGCCGTTGGAGAAGTGGGCGATGGTGCCGGGAGGGTAGACCCTGAGGCCGCCTATGTAGATGCAGATGGGTTAACTAGGGGTCTGGCCCATATAGGGATGACGGCAGGTAGATCTAACCGCCGAATAGAAATTCCTTAAGTTTGGCTTGAAGCGCATTTTAGCATTATCGATATCCGTTTGGGATTCCGAGAATGGGAGTAGCTCCGTATGGTGATTCTGGAGTTGGGGGCGCGATCGGAAGTGAATTCGGAGGTCCGTAGACTCGTTTGAAGCCATTTAGCTAAAGATAGAAAGTTGAAGGTTTTTGGAGAGTTTGACCGGGGGGTTGACTTTTTGGTATTGGGGTCGGAATAGAATTCCGGAAGTTGGATTAGGTCCGTAATGTCAAATATGACTTGTGTGCAAAATTTGAAGTCAATCAGACGTGATTCGATAGGTTTCGGCATCGGAAATAGAAGTTGGAAACTTCAAATTTCATAAAGCTTGAATTGAGGTGTAATTCGTAATTTTGGTGTTTTTTGATATGATTTGAAGCCTCGATCAAGTCCGTAATATGTTTTGGGATTGATTGGTATGATTGGTTGGGGTCCCGGGGGCCTCGGGTGGATTCCGGGTGGTTAACGGATCAAAATTTGATTTTTTTGGAAGAGCTGAGTTGCTGGTGTCTGGTATTTTCGCTTCTGCAGAAATCAAAAATGCTAACTTCCACAATAGGCGCCAAAATGCTCCCGGGTTATCCAAAACCCGAACCGGGCATACGCCCAAGTCCGAAATCATCATACGAATCTACTGCAACCTTCAGATCCCGATTCCAAGGTCGTTTACTCAAAATTCCAATCCTAGTTCATTTCTTTCAACTTAAGCTTCTGAATGAGAATTCTCTTCCCGATTCAACTCCGGAATTCCCCAAACTAAATTTCGACAACGCGTACAAGTCATAATACCTGAAATGAAGCTGTTCATGGCCTCCGACTGCTGAACGGAGCGCTAGTACTCAAAATGACTGGTCGGGTCATTACAGAATCAACCTTCGGCCTCGACCGAATCGACCTTACAGCCAAGGGCCGTTGCCAAAAAAGAGGAGGTCGACCTTCGGGACAAGGGCCGTCGCCAAAAAAGAGGAGGTCGACATTACAGCCAAGGGAAATCTCCAAAAAAAAGAGGTCGGCCTTACGGCTAAGGGCCATTGCCAAAAAGAGGAGGTCGACCTTGTTTCAAACCATGACAGGTTAACATTTCGACAAGCTCAAAATAACACCCCTACGGCCAAGGGCCATCGCCAAAAAGAATAATTCGGCCTCGACCGAAACAAAATTCGGCCTCGTCCGAATCAACCATCGGCCTCGTCAAAATCAACATTCGACTTCATCCGAATCAGCCTTTGGCCTCGACCGAATCAACATTTGGCCTCGTCCTAATCGACCTTCGGCCTCGTCTGAATCCACCTTCAACTTCGCACGAATTTACATTTGGTGACCTCGTCTGAATTTACATTCGGCCTACTCGCCTGTCTAGATCCGAGGACGCGAATGAACTCCTTCGATGCCGCCATCCTTGCCAAAACTGCCATCCTGGCCTCGACGGTCTTCTCCAACTCTACTGTCTTTTCGATCGACTCATCACTCGAGTCATTGGCCCTGATCGAACTCTGCTAAAGTTTAGCCCACGGGGATACCACTTTGACCTAAAGATCTGCACCCTCAGTCGCTATTCACACTAGTCGACCTCCCCATCCGAATTTATCAAACTATGATTAATGAAGTCCGCTCACCTAGATCGACCGAGAGACGACCTCAGTAAGTGGAGGGACTAACTGTATGGGTCAAAATTAGATCAGATAAATTTGGCACGCGAAAACATAAGGTCATGGTCGGATAGGTCGAGGTCGGACAGTCATCAATAAGGCCGAGGTAGGTCAGGCTAAGATCGGACAGTCATCAATAAGGCCGAGGTTGGACAGGCCGAGGGCGGACAGTCATTAATACCCGAGGTCGGACAGGCCGAGGACGAACGGTCAGGATCTATCCCAGAGGGTCACTGGCGCGGCCTTAACAGGTAGTTTTCAGTTTTCTTTGTGTGCCGTAAGGCTAACTTTGATGCATACTGACTTGCCTTTCCTTTTTTTCTTCTCCTTTTTAGACTCTCATTTTGGAGGTAGAGAGGAGGCGGCGAGCGCAAAGGAAGGCATCCACTTTTAATAAGGTGGCAAAGAAGTATCAGCGGTGTCGTGCCAAGCATCAGGCACTAGCGAACCTACTTAAGCAGGACCTGAAATTTTGGGTGTTCCGTGAGGGCCTTGAGCAATCGGAGGCCCAACTGAAATAGAGGGTGGTCGAGCTGGAGCAGGTTGATGGGCAGCCGATGGCTGCTTTGGCTCGAAATATTAAGCTGGAGACACTTCTATAGTCGAAGGAAGAGTAATTGGAGGTTGGCCATGGGGTAGCGGCGGAAGCCGCTGATTTGCAAGCCAAGGTCGCTGCCTTGACCGCCGAGCTCGATATCAGGGCGGCCGAGATTAAAGCCCTTAAGCGGACTGCTGCACCGAGGTTTGATGAGGATGTGCATCATGAGGCGCATGAGATGTGGGTGTATGACGAGGCCAGACTAGTCGTGCTTCGAAGAGTTCTTAGCTGCTGGTCGAGCTACTGAGGCGGAGGTTCAGGAGCAACGACACGTAGCTCGCGTCGCCCGTAAAGCCTGTGGGTATAGTTCCGACTCTTAGAACCGGGTGGGCTATAATTCTGAAGACGTTTACCATCTAGGATATGGGTTCTGGATCTCAGCAACTTATCAACCCAGGGGCGGCAACAGACGAGATGGCGGCCAGGTGGGAGACGGTGAGCAGAATGACGAAGCCCCTTAGGACTTATATACATTTTTGTTTTGTTGTATTTTGAAATGTAAATGGGTCCTTTTGTACATGCATTTTTGGATGATAATGAAAGTTCCACTTTTGCTGTTATTCCTTTCCTTTTGTATCTTTTATTTTCGGTATCTCGTCTCCGCAGAGCGGATGCTCGCTTACTTGTAGGATTCTCAGTGTGCTTCTCGAACGTTGTTTGTGTTATCCGTCGATAGGAGGCGGCTTCGATGATAAGTAGTAGTGGCTTTGGCTAATAATGACATCACTTCAACTGTTATTTAGGTGCCTTTTGTCATAGTCGAACAGGGTTGGTAACTGTTGGCGACGACGGCCTTAGCCATAATATTGTTGATGGCCTTAGCCATGTATGTAACTTTGACTGTCGTCGAATTACTCATTTGTCGTAGTCGAGCTGGGTCGACTTATTGACGACAATGGCCTTAGCCACAATAATATCGATGGACTTAGCCATGTAAGTAACTTCGACTGTCATCGAATTACTCTTTTGTCGTAATTGAGCTGGGTCGACATATTGACGACGAAGGCCTTAGCTATGTACGTAACTTCGACTGTCGTCGAATTACTCATTTGCTGTAGTCGAGCTGGGTCGACTTATTAATGACGATGGCCTTAGCCATGTACGTAACTTCAACTATCGTCGAATTACTCTTTTGTCGTAGTCGAGCTGGGTCGACTTATTGACGACGAAGGCCTTAGCTATGTACGTAACTTCGACTGTCATCGAATTACTCATTTGCTGTAGTCGAGCTGGGTCGACTTATTAACGACGATGGCCTTAGCCATGTACGTAGCTTCGACTATCGTCGAATTACTCTTTTGTCGTAGTCGAGATGGGTCGACTTATTGACGACGATGGACTTGGCCATGTACGTAACTTCGACTATCGTCGAATTACTCTTTTGTCGTAGTCGAGCTGGGTCAACTTATTGACGACGATGAACTTATCCATGTACGTAACTTCGACTATCGTTGAATTACTCTTTGTCGTAATCGAGCTGGGTCGACATATTGATGACGATGGCCTTATCCATGTACGTAACTTCGACTGTCATAGAATTACTCATTTTTCGTAGTCGAGATGGGTCGACATATTGACAATGATGGCTTTGTCCATGTACACGTTGGAGATGGCCTTAGTCGTTCATATGTTGGAGATGGCCTTAGCCGTTCATACATTGGAGATGGCCTTAGTCGTTCATACATTGGAAATGGCCTTAGTCGTTCATACATTGGAGATGGCCTTAGCCATTCATACATTGGAGATGGCCTTAGCTGTTTACACGTTGGAGATGGACTTAGCCATTTACACGTTGGAGATCATGCTAGTCCAGTCCCTTTGTCATGTCATTCAAGAGAGCGCATGGAGTGGCTGGTATTATAAACCTGTTCCGCAAATATCTCCAGGTTTCTCTTCTTCCACCTCGTTAAAAACCTCCCCGAGAATACCCAATTGGGACAAAACTCGGGTAGGGAAAAAAGAGTGCGACTCGGGAGACGCCTTTTAGAAATGGAAATACTTGAGGTGGGCGACGTTCCACTTGTTTTGGAGGGTTTTTCCTTCCATTGTTTCTAATTGGAATGCTCCTTTACCTGCTGTTGTTGTGATTGTGTAAGGTCTATCCCAGTTGGTGCCCAGTTTTCCTTCGCTTAGGTCTTTGATGCCAATGTTTTGACTTTGAGGACGTAGTCTCCCACTTTGAGTGGTCTTAATTTGGCTCTTTTGTTGTGGTATCTTTCAACTTGTTGTTTCTGAGCCACCATTCTTATGTGGGCCATTTCTCTTCTTTCCTCGGCCTCGTCGAGGTCTTGAAGCCTGTTTATGTCGTTCTCTGTTCTGCTGGTATGTGAATACCTCAAGCTTGGTTCACCGACTTCGATGGGTATGACTGCGTCGGTTCCGTAGACCAGTGAGTATGGTGTCTCTCCTGTGCAGGATTTTGGTGTGGTCCGGTGTGCCCACAATACTTCTGGTAGTAGCTCGGGCCATAGCCCTTTGGCTTCCTCGAGTTTCTTTTTCAGTATGTTCAGTATTGTTTTGTTGGAAGACTCTGCTTGGCCATTGGCAGCAGGGTGATATGGCGTGGAGAGTATTCGCTTAATGTGCCATTTGTCGAAGAATTTCGTCGTCTTCTGGCCGACGAACTGTCATCCGTTGTCATAGCTGATTTCCTTGGGGATGCCGAAATGGTAGATGATATTCTTTCATATTTGGGCGTACGCACCTGCTTCTACCCACTTGGAGAAGTAGTCATTTAAAACTAATAGAAATCGTAACTTTCCTCATCTTGCTGGCAGTGGACTGACTATGTGCATTCCCCATTTGATGAAAGGCCATGGAAAGTGACTGATTGGAGGGGCTCTCCTGGTTGGTGTATCATGGGGGCATACTTTTGACATTGTTCGCATTGGCGAACATATTCTGCTGCCTCTTTCTTCATGGTGGGCCAATAATAACCGGCTCGTATTATGTAGCGTATGAGGGCGCGGTTGCCTGTATGGGCACCGCAGTGACCCTCGTGTACCTCTTCAAGTACTGGTCTCGTTTGGTGCGGCCCTAGGCACTTGGCCAGGGGTCCGCCAAACGTCTTTTTGTAGAGCTCGTGGTTTATCAGACAATATCTGGCGGCCTGTACGCGGAGCTTCTTTGCTTTTTTTTTTGTCGAGTGGGAGTGTACCATCCTACAGATAGGATACAAATTGGTTGCGCCAGTCCCAAGTCAAATTTAAAGAGAGTAGCTCAATGTGATCAATGGCCGAATGGAGGAAGGTGACCACGTTTTCTTTGTTGAAATTTTTAGTGGTTGCGGCCAATTTTGCCAAACCGTCTGCTTCAACATTCTGTGCCCTTAGAATTTGTTCGAAGCGCCACTCGTCCAACTCAGTCATTAATTTGTGGATTTCTAACTGATATTTTTGCAATTTCTGCTCCTTGATTTGGTAAGTCCCAGTGACCTGGTTCACTACGAGTTAGGATTCGCAGTGTAGAACGAGTCGTCGAGCTCCATATTTGATGGCTAGTTTTATACCTGCAATAACGGCCTCATACTCGGCCTCGTTGTTAGTCATTTCGGGGCACCGCACGGACTGGCGAATTATTTTGCCCGTGGGGACCTCAAGAACGAGTCCTAGTCTTGATCCCAAGGCATAAGTGGCGCCATAAGTTTACAGAGTCCATAAGTCGGTGTTGGAGGGGGTACGACGTGCCTCCAGTTCCACTCTAGCAGTATTTCTGCGCTAAAATCGACTATAAAGTCGGCAAGTACTTGCGACTTAATGGCGGTTCTCGGGTGATATGAGATATCGCGCTTGCTGAGCTCTATAGCCCATCTGGCGAGTCTGCCTGATAACTCAGGCTTATGTAGGACACATCTCAAGGGGAAGGTCGTTACTACTTTTATGGGGTGACATTGAAAGTAGGGTTAGAGCTTTCGTGAAGCTACGACCAATGCCAGGGCTAACTTTTCAAGGTGTAGATACCGTGTTTCGGCGTCCACTAAGGTTTTGTTAATATAGTAAATAGGAGATTACGTACCTTCGTTTTCACGAACCAAGACCGCGCTGACAGCGACCTCGGAGATAGCCAGATATACCAGCAGGGGCTCGCCTGGACTCGCTTTGGCCAGTAGTGGTGGCGAAGATAGGTATGCTTTCAATTTTCTCAAGGCTTCGACGCATTCCTCGTTCCATTGTAACTCGTTGTCCTTTCTTAACACATTGAAAAACTTATGGCACCTGTCGGAGGACCGTGAGATGAATCTGGATAGGGTAGCTATTCGCCCCGTCAACTTTTGTACCTCTTTTTTGCTGTTCAGAATCTCAGGTATTGCATCTATCGCTTTGATCTGCTCTGGGTTGACCTCGATGCCTCGTTGTGGCACGAGAAATCCTAAGAATTTTCCCGAGGCCACGCCGAAAGCGCATTTCTCGGGGTTCAGCTTCATCCCGTACCTTCTCAATATTTTGAAGGCTTCTTTCAGATGGGCGATGTGGTCTTCTTCTTTGTCGACTTCACCAGTATATCGTTGATATAGACTTCCATGGTCTTACCGAGCTGTTCTATGAACACTCTGGTGACCAGTCTTTGGTACGTAGCCCCCGCATTTTTGAGCCCGAAGGGCATTACCTTGTAGCAATATGTCCCTTGGTGGGTGATGAAAGTTGTTTTCTCCTGGTCCTCCTCGGCCATCATGATTTGATTGTAGCCAGAGTAGGTATCTAAGAAGCTCAACAGTTCATGTCCCGCAGTGGAATCGATCAATTGGTCGATGTGGGGTATTGGGAATGAATCCTTCGGGCACGCCTTGTTCAGATCAGTGAAATCCACACACATTCTCCACTTCCTGTTTTCTTTTTGACCATGACGACATTGGTGACCTACTGGGGTGCTTTGATTCTTTGATGGAACCGTTGGCTAGTAATTTGTCCACCTCCTCACTGACCGCTTCATTGATAGCGGCATTGAATTTCCTTTTTATCTGTCGCACAGGCGGATGTAATGGATCGACGTTCAGGTTGTGGGTGGCGATGTCTTGCGGGATTCCCAGCATATCTGAATGGGAAAAGAAAATAAATCTGCATGTTTAGTTAGGAATTCACGATACTTACTTGGGTTGGTGAGGCCGTGCACAATGTAGGCTTTCTTTGTGAGGTCGGTGTCGTCCAATTGGACCGGGTCGAGATCTTTGACCGTTGCTTTACAGGCTTTCACGACGTCGGGGTCTCTGATGGCGTCCTTTGTCGGTTGACTTTAGTCCCCGACACGGCTGATTGCTATGCTTCTACACTCGCCCCTTTTAGTTGTTTGGTGTGGGTGCAATCTTGAGCTATTTTGTAGCATTCCTGTGCAGAGCACGACTCGCCTCGAATACTGAATACCCCCCACGGGGTGGGGAATTTTATCACTTGGTAAAAACTTGAAGGGACCGCTCGCATGGCATGTATCCATGGGCGTCCTATGATGACGTTGTAGGCCGTTTCCTGGTTCGTCACATGGAAAGTTGTTTCTAGCGTGACTCCTCTTACTAAAACGGGCAGCGATATTTCTCCAAATATCCGTTCCACTGCATTGTTAAAACCAGTTAGTGTTATGCAACGCGGTATTACCTTATCCTCCCTCGGGTGGATAATACAGGTGCCACTTCCGTCGTCAATCATAATTCTTTTAACATCCGTATCAGAGATACGTAAAGTGATAACTAAAGCATCGTAATGAGGGAAAGACAAACCGTCGGTATCGGACTTATCGAAGGTGATACTATCTTCGAAGTCATCATACCGTTCATGGGCAATGGTCCGTTTTAGTTTGTGCGTGGTGGCGAACTTGACGTGATTGATTGCTGAGTCGTCGCCACCTCCAACGATCATGTTTATTGTGCTTGCTGGGGAGGGCGGCTTCGGCGTCCCTTGGGGTTGTTCTCGCCCGCGTGCAAAGTTTATTTTCCTTTGTCACTGAGTAATTCCCTCAGGTATCCTTGGTTCAGCATCCTAACCACCTCTTGCCGTAGGCCTATGCAGTCTTCGGTTTTGTGTCCCCATTCCTGATGGAACTCGCATAGGACATTTGATTTCCTTGTAGTGGGGTCTGATTCATCTTCTGTGGCCACTGCACTTTGGTTCCCACCTTCTCTAGTGCGTACACTATTTCTGAAGGAGACACACAAAAGTTATAGGCAGATAATAAAGGAGGTGTACTTCTTTCGTTTTGGAGTGGGGCGACGTATCACTACAGAGCATCCATATGCCTTGGTGGTGGATGGGAGGATCTGGTGTATGGATGGTGCCGGTCTTTGTTGTAGCATGGGAGTTGTTCTCGCCGTCCTTCATTTCGTCGATCCCTTCTTGTCTCTGAGTGTATTGTCGTTAACTGTTGGGTTGGCCCATTAAGATCATCCTCATCCGCTCATACCTCAGTGCAATAGGCGTTGTGGATTTCCTCCCATGTGGTAGGGGGATATTTCATGAGACGTCTTAGTAGCTTCTTGGTTTCCCTCGAACCGCCCCTATTTAGCTCGTTATGGAAAGCGGTGATTGCCACACCTTCCGATACGTTTGGCAGACTCATCCTTACCCTGTTAAACCTGGCTAGGAAGTTCCTGAGTCATTCCCCTGCGGTTTGCCTGACGGCAAAGATGTCGTTGACCCTTGCTTCCACTTTCTTTGCTCCTGCTTGGGCGGTGAAGAACTTATCCTCCATTTCCTCAAACGTTGATATTACCTTAGCTGGTAGCTGAGAGTATCACATTAAGGCCCCTCCTGTCAGCGTCTCACCAAACTTCTTCAGCAGCACCGATGGTACCTGCTCTTTTGATAGGTCGTTACCCTTCACAACAGTGACATAGTCGATCAAATGATCCTCGGGATCTGTGGTTCCATCATATACCCTTAAGTAGGATGGCATCTTGAAGGTTTTTGGGATAAAGTGAGGGGCAGCTTCTTCAGTATATGGTTGTTCGACGAACGTTCCCACGTCGCGTTTTGGTAGCAACTTGGGAGCACCAGGGATCTTGTCTACCCTCTCCTGATGTTCTTTCATTTGGTCACGAAGTGCCTTGTTTTCATTCTCCATTTCTTCCATCTTCTTTAGGGTGGTTGTTAGCGTGCCATCGTTGGCCTGTGCTTCGATGGGTTTGTTATTTGCTCGTACAGCTTCAGGTTCACCCATGGTAGCAGTGATGCTTACCCTTGGTATACACCTGATGTTACTTTGCGGTGACTTCTCAACCAAGCCACTTAGAGTACTTGTTAGCCATTCTTCCAGTAGCTTCTTGACCACCAAGGGTGCTTCCTTAGCCGCAGATGTGGAAGCTCCTTTTTCATACAAGATCGTCAGATCTTCAGATGGAAAAGGTGAGATCTCTGCACCTGGTGTGGTGCTAGGGGTTGCATTCAAGATACCCTCGTCACTGGCCTCGTTGAGAGGAACAAGGAGGTTGGTTGTAACACCCACTATTGCTTTCGATCTTGTGTTATTTTCGCCCATTTTTTCGTGTGGTGTAGAGAATAGTAGTTGGTTGTTCTCTAGGTGGATACTATGATTTTGATTCTCGAAATCCCCACAGACGGCGCCAAATTGTTTGGCTCAAAAGTTATCAATATACTTTATAAGCTTAAAAACAATCAAAAATAAATGGGGGTAAATCGTAATCAAATATAATAAAACCTAGAGACAAAAGAGATAAAATTATTGTAGTAGATCTGATAATATGAACTCGAGAATGAGTGTTCGTTAGATGTAGAGATTGAGAGAGAGTAGGAGAAAATAAGAGAGTTGTATTATTAGAGAATAATAATGATGCCCCTTTACAATGTGAAGGTCTCCTTTATATAGCAGGAGGCCTTCCTCAAAATAATCATAAAAGTACAAAAAGTAGTCAACGTCCCCCTAGTGAGGATGCTGAGCTTTAACTGGCGTCACCTTTGTCCTCATGCCCAAGTCGTACCCTTGCTTTAATTGACATATACTCAATGGGCGTACCCATAGGCGTAGAGACGTTGAGGGCCAAATTTGACCCTATACACCTTCCTTCATAAGAATCAAAGTTACTACAACGTGATTTAAACATAACAGACCATACACTTCTAATTGGATTTGTAAGATTCCAGTACCACCCAAAATAAAAATATTTATTTGGCTTACAATGCACAATAGGTTACCTACAAAACACTACTTTTACCATATCGGCACAAGACTAGACAACCAATGTCAAATATGTCGGAGAGATCAGGAAACTATCAACCATATGTTTTTACACTGTTCTACCATAAAATACATATCTAATGAAGCTTATCACCCATATAAGTCTCATCTCATCCTTTAGAATGGTTAATGAAACTCGTTAATACAAATCACATGAATACGCCTTACCGTATCAATAGTAAAACTTTTATTTCATACACATTATGGAATATCTGAATTACCCGTAACAATCACAACTTTAATCGTACACAACAACACATATCAACTCAATTAATCACCAGTCAAGCGCTGGATTTACTCACTTAGCCACAAACATGGAAAGAACAAAAATTCCTATAATGCAACCTATCAAATGGATACACCCTAAATCGAACTAATATAAATTAAATACTGATGAGGCTGCTTCGTCGACCGCTCATAAAGCAGGTATAGGGGGGCTCAACGTGACTCAAATAGAAATTGGATTATAGGTTTTGCAGGAAATTTTGACATTGCCACCATGCAGAACTAAAGGCCCTATTTCATGGACTGAAATTGGCAAAATACACATAATTTGGTTCCGCTAGAAATAAACGTCGATGCATGAGAGGTACTTACCATGTTAAAAAATGACAACATAGTTTATACTAATATACTAGCTGAATGTAGGTACCTCCTGGGCCAACTGCATAGTGCTACCATTGCACACACCTACAGAGAGGGGAATGAGGTGGCTGATGATTTGACAAAGGCGGGATGCACCATGAAATCTGCTGCAAAACCTAGTGTTTTTAAAGAGCCTTAGGATTTTGTCAACACCTTTTTGAAAATAGATCAGGTAGGAATGCTTCGTTATAGAAAGACAACATGCAAACTGCCGGAACAAGCTGCTAACATGGATCAAAACGCTTTTTGGAACTATGAGGCTGATTAAGAAACCACAACATCCAATGGAGTAAATGTGGTAGATAACATGATTAGGATAACTAGTATTAATCCTTGTCATAAACAACTCTCAAACAACTGTATTGGCGATGCACAAACACCTTCTCTATAGTAATTTTAATTATATTTAATGCAATATTATCTTTCTAAAAAAAAAAAAGCACGATCGCATTTAGAACTACAATAATTAAGTTTTAAGTACTAATCTCATTTGATACAGCTAAACATTTGAACAATTTTTCAAAAGAAATTATAGGAATTAAAAAATATACCAAAAAAACCCATAAATTGTAGAGATTCCTACGGCGAAAAGTTCCAGGATTTTAACGATGACCAGAAGTAAAGAAATGAGTTAGACCCGAGAGAATGGTGATGCTCGTTTCCATACCTGAAGATTAGGCGATGGTTTGCGAAGAGAGGAGGGACAAGGATTGGATGGTTGCCGTTAATATGTTGGCGGAATGGGTTTAGGTTCTTGATCTTTCCCAAGGGAATTGGGTGGGTTTGGGTTTTTTTCTCTTTTTGTTTTTTCGTTATTGTTACTATATTTTATCCACATTATCATGGAATATTGAAAGTAGCGATACTAAATTACGTAATAAACAAAAACATACTTAAAAAAAAACTAAAAGATATACAAACCAAAACTTGTTATAAAATAAAGACTGTAATGTAAAGACAAGTATAGAGAGAGACTGATATATTATTCGAATTCAAACTGATCTACATAATGAGCTGAAAACTCTTCTATTTATAGAAGAAAGGAAGCTGTTGTGTAAGCTGCTACTGCAAGCTGGTGTGTAAGCTGCTACTACAAGCTGGTGTGTAAGCTGCTACAAGCTGGTGTGTAAGCTGCTACTATATCCGATATGGATAATCTTATACTAAGAGTAATGTTTATCCATAACGGAGTACTGAAAGGATAAGCTCATTATACCCGGTATGGATAATCTTCTACCAGGGGTAGTATTTATCCATAACGGAGTATCAAAAGGATAAGCTTATTATACCCGGTATGTATAATCTTCTACCGAAGGTAATGTTTATCCATAACCGGATACTGAAAGGATAAACTTATTATACCCGATATGGATAATATTCTACCGGGGG
>MU720684.1:0-15255 GCA_026770625.1 Nicotiana glauca
GGGGAGCATAGGTGAGGAGGAGAGGCGAGCCTTCTATGAGAGATATAAGGTAGCTAGGAAGGAAGCTAAACTGTCGGTTATGGAGGATAAGACTGCAACTTATGGTTGTATGTACGGGGAACATGGGGAAAAGGGCGGGGAGAAGAAGTTATTCTGGCTGGCCATGTTGAGGGAGAAGAAGGATAGAGATTTGGACCAAGTGAGATGCATTATGGACGAAGATGGTAGAGTACTAGTTGAAGATGCTCAGATTAAGTGTAGATGACAGACTTACTTTCATAAACTTCTGAATTAAAAAGGGGATCATGATATTGTGCTAGGTGATTAGAGCATTTCGAGAGTCAGCGTGACTTTGGGCACTGCAGGTTTATCGAGGTCTAGGAGGTCATAGGGCTATGCGCAACATGAGTAGGGGCAGTGCGACCGGGCCAGACAAGATTCCATTAGAAATTTGGAACTGTGTAGGAAGAGCAGGTGTGGAGTGGTTGAGTAAGTTGTTTAATGTTATTTTTAAGGCAAAGAGGATGTCGGATGAGTGGAGGTAGAGTACGTTGGTTCCATTGTGTAAGAACAAAGGCAATATCAAGAATTATAACAACTGTAGGGGCATAAAATTACTGAGTTATACAATGAATGTATGGGAGAGGGTGGTTGAAGAGAGGGTGAGGATGAGGAGTGTCTGTATCTGACAATCAGTTCGAGTTCATGCCGGGTCGTTCCACTACAGAAGCTACACACCTTGTGAGGAGGTTGGTGGAACTGTACAGAGAAAGAAAGAAGGATCTCCACATGGTGTTTATTGACCTAGAGAAAGCNGGCAATTAAGGACATGTATGATGGGGTTAAGAATTGATTTAGGATAGTAGGAGGCGACTCTGAGCATTTTCTAGTAGAAATGGGGTTACACCAAGGCTTTGTGCTCAGTCTATTCTTATTTGCCCCGTTGATGGATGTTACAACAAACCATATTGAAAGGGAGGTGCCATGGTACATTCTATTTGTCGATGACATAGTTCTGATTGATGAGTCACGAGTCGGTCTTAACGAGAGATTGGAATTTTAGAGACAAGCTCTTTAGTCTAAGTGTTTCAAGCTAACCAGAACGAAGACAGAATACCTCGAGTGTAAGTTCAGCGCTTAGCTGGGAGAAGTGGACGTGGATGTGAGGCTTGAGTCATAGGTTATCCCAAGTAGATACAGCTTCAAGTACCTTGGTTCGGTTATCCACAATGGAGAGGGGATCGACAAGGATGTCATACACCGTATTTGGGTAGGATGGATGAAGTGGATGTTAGCATCTGCAGTCTTGTATGACAAGAGAGTGCCAACGATACTCAAAGGTAAGTTCTATAAACTTGGGATTAGATCGGCTATGATGTACATGGTTGAGTGTTGGCCTGTTAAGAACTCACATAGCCATAAGATGAAAGTAGCAGAAATGAGGATGTTAAGGTGGATGTGTGGGAACACCAGGATGGATAATATTAGGAATGATAATATTCGGGAGAAGGTGTACATGGATCCCATTGATGACAATATGCGTGAAGTGAGGCCCAGATGGTTCAAGCATGTATAGATGAGAAGCCTAGATGCTCCAGTAAAGAGGTGTGAGCGGCTGGTTTTGGAAGGCACTCGAAGAGGGAGAGGGCAGCCTAAGAAGTATTAGGGATAGGTGATCAGGCAGGATATGGCGAGGCTGTAGATTTTCGAGGACATGATACTTGATAGGAAGTTGCGGAGGTCGAGTATTACGGTTGTACACTAGGAGGTAGTTGAGTCTTTAGTTACTTTTCCTTACTTTGTACCTTTGTCAGCCTGGTACAATAGGGTTTTGTCTAAGATTGATAGGGGCAATGTCGTGTCTTACTATTTTCTATTTTCGACGTAGGATACATTTACTAGCCATCATTTTTGCTTTGCATTTTTCTTCTGTATTTTATGATCCTATTTCTCCAATTATCTTTGTGGTGATTCTAATATTCTCCCCTTTTGTAATTTTATTATCTTGAGCTGAGGGTTTTTTGTAGACAGCCTCTCTTCCCCTTCGGGGTAGGGTTAAGGTCTTCGTACACACTACCCATGCTAGACCACACTTGTGAAATTTTACTGAGTTATTGTTGTTGTTGTTAATAGAAGGATGTCTGTGTGACAGTACTTTCTAAGAGCGAGGAATTGAGCATGCAACATGCAGAAGCAATTAATGTGAAGGCCATAAAAACAGGATATCTAATGCACAAGTTTAACATGGTTTATGTGTAAATGAACACATCAATACTAGAACATGACTTCTAATACAAATTTGCAGAATAAAAAGCCTATAGCATGTTTTCTACCCAGATTTACCCATAGTATCATACAAATACTCTCCCTTTTTATTAGTTACCCCAATATTTGTTTACAATTAAGTATTACAGACCAATGATAGAATGAATTAAGCAAGTGAAATATAAATTATACTATGGGGAGCCTGAAGTAGTGTCATGTCCCGAATCCGAGGGACATGACCGGCGCTCGACCGGGTAGCCGCAGTCAAGCGGACCTTAGTGCCTCTCCTACCCCCCGTGTTACCCCAGATTTTTCATTACTTATTACCCAAGAGAAATAACCATATACGAATAGAACACCTTTTTATTACAAAACATACATATGGTACATGATTCTTAGCGTGGTTTGCACATTACATAATCCAACGTGCAAGATACATATTACATAGGTTCATGACCTACATTTCCTGTCTACGGAGCCTCTAGACGTGAAAATGGACGATATTATACCTGCCGATAATAATGCTCCAGCTATACCTTATACAAATACCATAATAAGACTCCAGAATAAAGGCGGCATGAGCCACCCAGGGCCCCGAAAGGAAAGGGGCTCACCAATTCAGCTGGAGGGAAGGGATGAAGAGCTACGGTCGGTGGACTGGAGTACGTGCTATGGATCCACCTACAATCATAACACGAATGTAGCGTCCCCGACAAAAAGGACATCAGTAGACTTGAATTGTACTGGAATGTATGAACAATGTTTCTCCAAGTAAACTCAAGCCATATACAAGTAGGTAACAGTAAAAGAAACAACAACCAAATGCATAAGAAAGGAACAATCAAGCCAAACAAGTTTTCAATCTCTCCTGTTTTCCACCTTCCACAATTCCACACCAATGATTTCACAATTTACTCAAATGTATGTGGTTATTACAGTTATTCATTTTGCATTATTTAAGATTTTTTTTTCATTATTTGTTCCTCAATTCTTACTACAAGCACAATCATAATAATTTCATGAATAAGCCACGCGGATGTCACATACCAAATATTTGTACGCTACACAAGGCGATTCTATAAAGATCAAGGTTAGCCATACAAACCTGGAGTCGAATTCCCTTTTTAATAGGTACTTCATACTTTACCAAAAATCCTGGCAACATCAATGTAGTGCACAAATTAATACATATTTCTTAGAATCAAAGTTCACAATCACTACCCGAACATATTTGGGTTATCAACCCTCCTTTAAACAATTCATCACTCCCACCTAATTACTCTCACTAGATTTTAGGTTTAATAGACAAGCATGAGTTTTTAAACTTCCATTTTCAAGAATCAATTAATGAGAATCCCCACATTTTGTTTAAATTTGAAAATTAATGAAAAAGAGTGGGGGACCTTACCTGCAAGAATGGAGATGAAGATAATACTCAAGAATTTTCGGGCCTAGGCGAAGTTGGAAAATCAAATTGATAAAGACGAGACTTTCTCTCTCAAGAACCCTCTCTCCCTTCTCTCTAGTTTTGTCCCAAAAAAATGTGTAAAAATGAAGGGTTGGGGTGTTTTATTGAAGAAGAGATAGGGTTGAAAAATTAGAAAATCTGGAGCCGAGTCGGGTCTACGGTCGCACTCTGCGATCGCAGAGTGGAAATACAGTCCGCATAATGGACCGCAAAAGTGCTCCTAAAATCTGACTTCTCTACCTGGGTATGCGACAGAAATGCGGTCCGCATTTCTGTTCTGCGATCGCATCATACACCGCAGAATTGACATTCACAATTCTTTGAGGAATTTATACGATGGTTATATGGTCCGCAAATGGATTATACGATTGCTTGATAGACCGCATTTTCAATATCAATTTCGACTAACTCAGTGCTTAACTTTGCGGCAGAAATGCGGTACGCATACCTAATCTGCGACCGCATTTTGAACCGCATAATGGCAATTTTCTGGAAAAAAATTTTGTTCTTGATTTTTAAGTGCAAAATCAGTAAAAAGGGCCCGAACCGTGAATAATTCTACACATTCCTAACACATATTCAGATCTTGGCACTTCGAGCTACTAGGTTATGAGTACAAAATTTTATGGGGCCTTACAAGTAGGCCCAAGGCATCCTGGAGAATACCAGTCCTTCAGTAGTCTCAATTTCTGAGGAATCTTATAGCCAACAAGCGTCCAGGTGTGTCACAGTTCCTAAGGACCTCAAGTATCCCGAGCAGTGCTCACACCAAGACTTTCATAATAGGTACTAAATATGTGCAATGTGGAATGGCAAGCCCCAATGTGCCAGTGTTCAAAGGAATCTCAAAAGGATCCCAAAGAAGTACACACTCTGGACGGGCAAAACATATTGACTTAAGAGTAAATTGAGAGTGCTTGACATAGTTTTGAAAAGGATTTGGTAAAATTGTATGAAGAGGACTCTAGGTGTGAAAAGGTTTTAAAAATAAAAAATAATTTAGTGGTAAACAGTTTAAGTAAAAGTATTGAAGCACTTTTGAAATCAGAACACAAATAAATTAGAAGTACTTAGAAAACAAATTCCAAACATGGATTGGGTACACATAGAGTACACATAGTTTTGAAAAGGATTTGGTAAAATTGAATGAAGAGGACTCTAGGTGTGAAAAGGTTTTAAAAATAAAAAATAGTTTAGTGGTAAACAGTTTAAGTAAAAGTATTGAAGCACTTTTGAAATCAGAACACAAATAAATTAGATGTACTTAGAAAACAAATTCCAAACATGGATTGTGTACACATAGAGTACACATCAATTTATGGTGGATCACATAAACAATAGGATGCACGAAAAATTTCAAGAGTTTTAATAGGTTAGTTATAAAGGGGTAGGTGATTCAGTCATAGAGCAAAGATTTTAGAAAAGCCACATAAACATGGAACAAGGTTAGGCACACAACTAGAATTATTTAGAGAGACTAGATAACTTAGTAAAGTAGATTAAGCAAGAACCTAAATGAACAGCCCAGACAAACATGGCACAAGTATTCACAGTGTAGACATGCTAATCATATACTAAACCAATCAAGATTTAGACATGCTAGATAAAGTAGTAGCTAGTTAAATATAGTTGGATATGCTAATCACATATTGAACAAGACAGGGCTAAGCAAAATAGTGAACATGAACAAGAATGGAACTCATAATTGATGAACTTAAGGTAGTAATGAGACACATATGGTTTAGATTTTTAAAAAATAATGAAGGGAATAATAGTTAGGAAGAGAAAAAACAGAATGCAAAGTAGATGTTGTGCAATATCTAGCCTTGGCTTACACCCTGCTAGACTAATGAATACCATAAGCAGAAGGGAAGAACATATAGCTTTTTGAGATTAAGAGTGTTTTTGTCAACTAATGTATGTTTGTGTATATATGAGAATATAGGAGAGTATATATAGTAGTTAGGAGAAAAATAGAATAAGGTAAATGAGATCAATCAGTTAGCAATAAAGGAAGCTTATGGAATCAGTTATGAACAAAATCAGTATAGTATCACTTAATTAAGGGATAATTACCCAAAGGTAAACGGCAGGACAATATTTTAAGAAAGAATATCAAGTAAGACTTAAGTACAGAATGGACAATTAGGGGCAAATAAGCAGGGGTTATATTATGGAAACAATCTTGAGGAACCAGTAAGTATCACAATTAATGAAATAAGTTAAGAAACTAAATACGGTCGCAAATAAAGGAATAATCAAGAAGCAGCCCCTAGGTTTTTACAGAGCAAGCCACTGAATCAGGAATCTAAAATAGTACAAAATTAAAGGAGGATAATATAAGTTTCCACAAATACATAAATAGGCTAAGTAAAAACACACAATATTAGCCGAGAAACCTAGTCATAAACCTTAATAGAAGAACACTAGGGTAAAAATCACAAGGCGTTTAAATTAGACTAAGGGGAAATAATGGGAATCAAAGCATAGAACGAAATAGTGCGCAAGTAACACAGTCAATCTCAAAATCAAAGCAAAAATGTCAATGGGGTATTAGCATAAATCAACTAGGGCTAAGGCAAATTCAACATAAATCGATAAAAAAGAAATTAAGAACAGAAGGTTAAACATTGAAAGTCAGAACCCAAAACCCGCACTAGTCGTAATGGCGCCTCTCATGAAGACAAGGCCAGCAAACTAACCCAACTCATCTTTTCAAAGATAGTTAAACATAAATAAATAGCTTAAGTATGACTTAATATCATTAATTAGCAAAACTATTATCCAACACAACCCAAACCGGGGTGTCACAAGTCACGAGCAACTATTAGAATATAACTACCAGTACAAGTCTGAAGTAAACAAACAGGACTGATAAAACAAAGGAAGAACATGTGGTGCTGCGAACGCTGGCAGTCACCTCTCTAATCTCTATTAACTTAGCCTCCAATCATCTCAAAACCCGCTACCGGGTGCACAAGTACCTACATCTGCACGCGAGGTGCGAGGAGTATAGTGTGTACTCCAAATCAGTGAGTAATAAAGGTAAATAACAACTGGGTAGTAAGAAATCACATAAAGCAAACCACTATGCTGTATCGAAGCAGGGTACAATTCTCTAAGAAAATAGTGAAAACTGTGAAATCTTTAGAAATATCTTGGCCTACTTTAAATCTCTTTTGAAAATGATCCTTTCAACAGTTATGGAAACGATTTCAAAATAGTTAGTGCTAATAACAAATAAAGCAATTAAATCACTTAGACATGCTTTCCTAAGCTAACAAAAGGCTTAATAGTGCAAGTAGTAAAAACAAGAAAGAAAACATACTAGTAATTACCTAATGAAAAGTCGAATTTCAAACAATTAGCACAAGTACGGACTAGTAACCTCACATACAAGGCATTTCAAATATCAATAACACCAAATCCTAAGGGGAAGGTCCCCCACACAAGGTTAGGCAAGCCACTTATCTCGAACCAGCTCAAATCAATCTGAAACCACGCTCTTGCCATGAGTACTCGACTCTTAATGACCCAAATCTATTCAATTCAATTGCATTGTGTAAATAACACTTCAAGTAACTGATTCTACAAAGAAATTCTAAGCTAATATGCAAAATTAGGTGAATTGACCAAAATGACTCTCGGGTCCACATCTCGGAATCGGGTAAAATTTATATTTTCAGAATCCTCACACTCCCACGAGTTCAGGCATACCAAAATTATCCAAATCTAATGTCAAATTCCTAACCGAAAGTCGAATTCTAGGTCTAAGAACTTTCTTCCAACTTTTTCCTAATTTTCATCTCCAATTCGAAATTAAATGATGAATTCATGTTTAAATTAATAGGTTACAAGAAAAAAGGAGTAAGGAATCGTTATCCAATTGATATCTCAGAAAATCCCTCAAAACCTCGCTCAAATCCGAGCTCCCAAGCTCTAGTTTTCACAAAAAATGGCTAAACCCTCGATTTTGAACTTAAACATTCTGCCCAGCAACTTCCTTCTTCGCGAATTCGGAAGGCCCCTCGCTTTCGCGAAGCACAATTACACTTGGACCCAGATTTCTTCATCGCGAACGCGATACCCGAGATGCGAACATGATTCAAAACTTCCTCCTCCTGATGCGGAGTGCATCTCGATCCATATAAGTGTCGATGCGGTGCATAACCCAATCCATAATATAAACCCTCACATCCAGGCGCTCAACCTCATAACACTCAGTTTATCCTCACATCTGGCCCTCGACCACACTCAATGTATCCTAACATCTGGCCCTCGGCCACACTCAGTCAAAATATCATCACAAGCCTCTCGGACATTTGTAAAACATTAGTGCTCAGCCCAAATTATAATTTAAAATATTATTTAAGGCTCAAATCCGAGTAAAAGTGGCTGTGTCGTAAATTAGTGGAGAAACAGTGTGATTGAGTTCAAGTAATAAGTCAAAATAGTGAAGAAACAGTGATAATCCTCAAAGGATTATAATAGTTCTCACGAAGCCCAAATATTCCAATCAGCCCAATCACGATGACAACAAGTAAATTTCAGTAAAATACACAGTAAATTCATCAATCGGGACGGACCAAGTCACAATCCCCAACGGTGCTCTAACCCACGCCCACTATTCGGCGTGCAAGTCACCTCAATATAGAACTACAATGTGCGATCCCGGGTTTCAAACCCTCATTATATCATTTACAATCATTACTCACCTCGACCTAGAAAATCTCAAGCTCGAGACACCTTTTCTCCTCAAATCGACCTCCACGCGCGTTGAATCTATCTAAAATCAGGGCGTATACATCACAATTGGCTAAGGGAACATAACCCAATGGAAAAGAATCGAAAAACATCAAAAATCACGACATTTTGCAAAAGCCGAGCCCCGGCCTCAAATGGTCCTCCAAATCCCTAAATCGAGTTTCAAAAGTCCAAGCCCTAGTTCTTAAATTTTTGGCTTAATTTCCATGAATTTCTAGGTGGATTTCACAATAAGAACGAGTTTTAAGTTAAAAAATATCACCTCTAATCGATACTCCTTGAATCCCTCTTCATTTTCATTCAAAAAGCCTTCATAAAGATCAACAATGGAGTGAATGACCCCCAAAATTGCGGATGAAATGTTTTAAAAGATTCTGCCCATATACTGTAGATCCTTCACCGTGTTCGCGGCTACTGCCTCGCGAATGTGAAACACAACATTTAATTTCCTTATATTAACCCTATGTGAACGCGAGATTCACCTCGCGAACGCGATGCTTCAGCTTTCCTCTCCTACATGAACGCGACAGAACACCTGCGAACGCATAGCAAAAATTCCACTGCAAATCCACTGACTTGAATAGTACGCGAACGCGTATAAAACCCCCCGAACGAGATGATGTGAGGTCACACCTCTTCGTGAACGCGATGCCTACTTCGCGAACATGAAGGCAAATTTCACACCCACCTCCGCATACTCTACGTGAACGCGAGAACACTAATGCCAGCACGAAGAGATAAATTGCTGCAACAGCTCGTACAAATTTTCTTCAACTTTTCAACATAGAATATTACCCAATAGACCATCCAAAACACACCAGAGGCCGCCAAGATCTCAACCAAAAGCACCAACACATCCTAAAACCTCGTTCAAACTTGTTCCAATCATCAAAACACATCAAACAACACCGAAACCATCAATTTATATCGGATTCAAGCATAAGTTCTTCTAAAACTTCCGAAATATGCATTCGATCAAATACCCTACCAAACGACATCCGTATGACCTGAAATTTTGTACACACATCACAAATCACATAACAAAGCCACAACAACTCTCGAAATTCCATTCCAGCTCCCGGATCAAAATCTCACATATCAACCGGGAATCGCAAAAATACTAACTTTGCCAATTGAAGCCTAATTCTACACTGGACTTCCAAAATCAATTCCGATCATGCTCCTAAGTCATAAATCATCCTACGAAGCTAACCTAATCATAAAAACTCCGATCCGAGCTCGTATACAAATAAGTCAACTCTAGGTCAAACCTTTCAAATTTCAAGCTATCAACTGAAACTGTTCTTTCAAATTCATTCCAAATTTTCTGAAAACCAAAACCAATGATCTAAATTAGTCATAATACATAACACGGGGCAAGTCATGCCCAATAAATGGTGTTCAAAATGCAAAAGCCCAAAACGACCAGTCGGGTTGTTACATCCTCCCCCATTTAAACACATGTTCATCCTCGAACGTACCTAGAGTTGTTCTAGAAGACAACCAGTCTCTGAATTACCTTGCCATGCATATACTCTGGGGTGAAAACATGTCAACCTATCTCGTATTGGTCCGATAACACATAGAAACTAAAATTACACAACCTAGTCTAGCCCACAAATCATAGAACTACATTTCACTTTCCGAAATCATACATAAGATCAGAACTTCATATCTATACTCGGAATAAGCCTGAACCAGCTGTAATAACCCATACCTGCAACCTCATGTGAAATTATATTGTATATCACATAACTCAAACACTCGAAACGATAACTTCTATTCATAATAGCTGCCCACAACAACCAAATACCGACAGAAAACCTCTTATTAGCTAGAGTCTCATTCTACACATTCATATACTGCCAACGATAAATGAAACACGCAATAAACCATAACCCTTTCTCAGTCAACCATTCCTGAAGCCACTTCCCTTCTTGGCTAAAACCACAGCAAATTTCTGAGCCGAACTTTAATATTATCCTTCCAACAAATTGAAACCAAATCCGTTGATATTCATTAATGACTCCAACGATCACTTCAAATCCAACATACCACTCTAGTGACATGACTCATCAATACAGGCCTACGCCATGACTTGCATGATTCATGCACTAATAAGAAACAGCCTGAACATACTCAGATCATGGAAACGACCCAAACGAAAGAGATGTACCTCAAGCTCCTCAATACCATCACAACACAAAGTTGAGACCCTATCTCACACCATAGAAATAGAACATATGAATCTACCCCGAAAGTTCATATCTCCACGTAGCCTCGCTACCATGCGTGATCCCATCCAAACACTGTTACACGTGAAACACCCCAAGTCACTATGCTCAAAATTCGACAGCCACGCAAAATTTGATGCTTGGGACCAAAGCAAATCATTACACCCATGGTCAAGCAAAAAACATAAGCCATGCAAGCATGATAGAACATAGCCGGTACATATATCACCGAGCAACACCCAATTACTCTTGTTGCTCGACTTTCACTATGAATCCCCAATAGAACCGCACCCCATGTGCCCATAACCAACAAACCATAATGTCTTGCAGCACAATAGCAACCCATATATCTCCCCAGATAACTAACAATCGAATCAACCTATCCCTCAACAATAAAATTTCTGGGCCAACCAAACTGACTCAAGCTATAACACGCATCCATATTGACCTGCCAAGGAACCAATCATCAAGGAAGCCTGAAGCTGCTCCTTCCACTACTATGGCTCCTACTGGAGCTATAGATATGGTGCCCGACACCAAATCAATACCGAAATCCACAACGTCATCTAGCGACATGCCCGACCACAAGAAATACATGCGAAAAGTCCCTCAACACAGGAATTGAATGAATGGTAGAAACCTCTGCACTGACATCCATCATGAAGGCCCAATTAAGAAAAGCAACCCTTCCCAGCTGTCCACTGGTCATTAAAATACAAGTCACTCTGCTAGAACATAATCTGACGGACCTCACTACTTAACCTGTGGCGTTTCTGGCATAGCCCACTGCGCAATAGTCCAGAATAACCAAATACCGAGACAACTAGTCTATACCCCAACATCACATCCAAATCTAACATACCTCATCATAGCCTCAATGTGAGAACTTACGTCTCCACATACACCCAACATATGAATCATCATATTTGACCCCAATTTCGCCATCCGAACACATGCCACACCTTTATTACCCAATCATCCTACGATAGATAGTCTAAAATTTCATTGTGACACCAAGCAACCCAAATATCACCAGCCGACGCAATAAGAAAGTGCCACAATACTACCAGAGTATCATCAGTTCAATCACTTTACCCTTTTATGAGACAATTACTTTCGTCAAATCACTTCCAATTAGCAGTAGCATTTTCTTGGTTACTTAAGGCTACCTGTTGCCTAAGAATTTCATGAACTTCTTTTGAGAACTGAATTGTAACTCATCTAGCCAAGAACTTCCATTGATCCCATTTAGAAGAAAAAAGAAATCATTTTACATCCCATGCTCCGCATGCCCATGGAAAATATACATCTCCAAACTACGGTAAAACCCAACGAGAATCCTCTCCCAATTCCATTTGCACAAGCTAAACTGCCAGGACAAAATCCTTCTATCCCAACCAAGCTAAGCAAGCTGCCAGAACTCAAGAGCTTTGCTTCAAAATACCAGTAAGGGCTCATTACCTCGAACACATACAAAGAAATTAATCATATCCTTACCATACCGATTGGGTGTACTAACGAGCTACTTCATTTATCTAGATTTCCTTCTGATTCATTCTCAACTTGATATCCCCTCCTGATGTAGCACCATAATGCCTCTACCCAGGCTTACCACGCGAGACCCAAGCATAAGACCACATTGTCTGAATCTCATAAGCCGCTGAATACTCTCTCTCGAATATTCCCAAAAACATCACATTCCACAACACCTTACTCTGATGAACTTCCTGTGAATCTAAGTCTGTTACCTTTACTTGCATGATATTGATGCACAGAATCCCATAATTAACATAGAAATACCATAAATTTGAACCTCTTCCAATGAAAACACAGTCTCTAACCACATACACAACCTTAAGATACCCGATTGTTCCCTGTAGAATCTTGAACACATTAGAACCATCCTCGAAAATCATTTAGTCTTATTCAAACTGTAATTTACTTGACCTAACAAACAGAACCACTCGTGCCTTATTGTCACTCCGATATCGCAAAATGAGATCCCGCCCCAATACAACCAAGCAACTTCCTACTCTATGCACCGAGAATTCTTTACCAACAATAACTCTAGACATTCCTTGATTCTCATACCCTATGGAACATAATATAACCTTTGCCAAAATTTCCTTTTACTCTAGCCATAGCTAATGCACCCGCATGCCCCAAACTGGGACTAACATAGTGCCTACCTATGCAATCAACTAATCACCGCAGACTCCCCCACCTGGCTCGAAGCCATATATCAAGACACACTCAACAACTCATAACACTTTCACTCTAATGATGCCACAATGCCATAGTGAGATTAAACAAAAATAATTTACAAGTTTGGGAAACACGGATCATGTAGTACTGTAATCCTCTGCAAATCTCGCATTCAACCCTGCAATAGTGAAGCCCACTGTCTTCAGCAATCCGAAATTTCAAATTTCAACACGTACCTCTCCATTACACAAGAGAGTTTATAATATACACATAAGGATCACACCACCTCGGAACACTCCGTAGGAGATAACCCACCTGCTTCACCTTAATACAACATTTCTGTATACCTTCCACCGTCATACACATTACACAACCACTTAATCTTCCTAAGTTTGAACTCATACCGCAACATAAAATTTACTTCACTCCCAACTAGGAGACATAAAAAGATACTTCACACACACATAACTCGGGGTTACACATCCAGTCACAATGGAAATCCAACCGCTGTTCCCGCTAATAGGGACAATACCGAACATATAAGTTCAAAACACTTGCTCACACAACCAGCACCTCGGTGCTCAAGTCATAGGAAAAGATCCGGCCTCAACTCCTTTTGAATGGGCCAATATAAACTCATAGAGATTACATCTCGTACCTCGATCAGGGAAGCATAAGCCATCAAAGCACATTTGATACTTAGCGTTCATGCGCGCATACAAACGCATGAAAGGAATTTAAAAAGTTTCTTTTCAAGATGAATCAAGGACGCACGATAAGATTTCAAAAGTGTGAAGTTTCCTAAAGGTTCTGCAGCATCTCGAGGATAAATAGAGGCGTCTCCGTACCGATCTACAAGACTCTACTAAACCCACATATGACTCGTGAGACGTATTAACCTAGGCTCTGACACCAACTTGTCACGACCCAAACCCCGCACTGGTCGTGATGGCACACATCGTGAAGACAAGGCCATCCAACTAACCCAACTCATCTTTTCAAATATAGGTAAACCTAAATAAACAGCTGAAGTATGACTTAATAGCATTAATTAGCGGAAATACAACCCAACACAGCCCAAACTGGGGTGTTACAAGTCAGGAGCAACTATTAGAATATAACTAAAACTACAAGTTTGTAATATACAAATAGGACTAATAAAACAAAGGAAGAACATGCGGTGTTACGAACACTGGCAGTCACCTTGCTAATCCCCATTAACTTAGCCTCCGATCAGCTCAAAACCCACTACTGGGTGAACAAATACATGCATCTGCACGGGAGGTACATGTAGTAAAGTGAGTACTCCAACTCAGTGAGTAATAAAATTAAATAACTACTGAGCAGTAAGAAATCATGTAAAGCAAACCACCATGCTGTATCAAAGCAAGGTGCAATTCTCTGAGAAAATAGTGAAAACTATGAAATCTTTAGAAATATTTTGGCTTAGTTTAAATCTCTTTTGAAAATGATCCTTTCAACAGTTATGAAAACAATTTCAAAATAGTTAGTGCTAATAAGCACAGAAAAATCCACCCTACGGCACAACTATCACAGTATAGTATCATATAGTAACCCCTCGGGCAATATCTCAAAGAAGTACCAGCCCCACAGGCTCACCCTCAGAACACTCTCAGCCCCTCGGCCTCTCTGTCTCAGATCACTCTCAGAACAATATCATATAGTAACCGCTGTGGCGAGCAGCCCGATCCACATATCTCGTTGCAGCGTGCAGCCCGATCCATATCTCGCTGTGGCATCCAGCCCGACCATATGGCTACCCACGCTTACTATGGGGGTGTAGACTCTGGAGGGGCTCCTACAGGCCAAGCGCTATATCACTACGGTATGCAGTCCGATCCAATATATATATACTGTTGCAGCGTGCAGCCTCCATGCACGTTGAATCTATCCAAAATCATAGCGAATACATCACAATAGGCTAAGGGAACATAACCCAATCGAAAAGAATCGAAAATCACGAAATTTGCAAAACCTGAACCCTGAGCCCACTTTTCAAAAATTAGAAAATTTGACATCAACAGATTCCTTATCTCCTCACGAGTTCCTACATACCAAAAGTTCTAAAATCCTACCTCAAATGGTCCTTCAAATCCCTAAATCATGTTTCAAAATTCCAAACCCTAGTTCTTAAATTTTTGGCTTAATTCCATGAATTTCTAGGTGGATTTCACAATAAAAACGAGTTTTAAGTTCAAAAATCTTACCTCCAATCGATTCTCCCTGAAACCCTCTTCAATTTCCTTCAAAAAGCGCTTAGAAAGATCAACAATGGAGTGAATGAGCCCCAAAATCCTG